>RJWJ010002317.1:0-70476 GCA_004363605.1 Indri indri
GAGCAGAGGTGGGAGGGTGAGGTGGCCGCTGGAGAGGTGGGACCCAGACTGTAGCACGGCCACTCTCTGCCCCGAGCCTGCCTGCCCCTCCCACCCGACGGAAGCCCCCTCTGCCCTCCCTCCAACCCCAGCGGGGGGCCCGACGCCCCCAGGGGCAGCAGGAGGAGGGTTCCCAGGAGCTCGACCACCTGAAACAGACGGCGAGGCGTGATCTGTAGCAGAGGAAGGAAAGGTGCTGGGCCCCCGCATCGGGGCTTTAACGCCACACAGCAACGAGGAAAGACAGCGACGGGAGGTGGCTGCGGAGAAGGTGCGCGCGGACGCGAAGTGGGCGGGCCGGGTGGGTCAGTGTCCAGCTCAGGACGTCCCCCGAGAGGCCGCAGCGAGGTTTAGAGAGCGAACACGCAAAGAAAGGCTCACAGAAGTGGCTAAGGGAGGTGTCAGCTGACGTCGGCCTAACCGACTCCCAGGGAAAGAAGTCACTGACGCGACGCAAGAACGAACTCAAGTTCTCAGCTCTGCGGCGACTGATCTCAGACCAAGGGCTCACAGCGCAAACGTGAAAACGAAAGAGCCAAAGCCTAAAGGACGCTGAGGACATCGCGGCAAAGAGAAGCTCGGAGTCCAGGGAAGCGAGAGGAGAGGGCGTCAGACTGGGCCCCGACTTTGCCAGCGGGACCCCGAAAGCCCGGAACAGGGTGTTCTATCTTCAGAGAGCTGACGAAGGGATTTTGAAACCTGAGTTTTACACCCGGCTAAACCGTCACTGACCTACAACATCGGCGGCGTTCTCGGGCCTCCCGGGCCGCGGCGGGGCCGTCACACCAAAACCCGACCTGAGATGCTCTTAGCAACAGTTCCCTGGCAGGAAGGAAAGGACACCACGGGGGCCCTGGATGTTCACTCGCGTGCTGCCCAAGGGGCCCGGCAATGAGGAGAGCCAGAACCTTCCACGGATCCACCACGGGAACCCCAGTCCAGCCGTGCGCCAGAGTGTAGCCAGGGAGGCTGGAGGGCGCCGGGCACTCGCCCTGCCTGGTGACAGGGTGTCGGCTGCAGGAAGCCGCAAGGCAGAAAGGTGTGAACAGACTTTGCAAGAAACCGGCAGGGTGCTGACGCTCTGAACCACCCAGGGGAAGGCCGGCCTGTGCAGCCAGGGCAGGAGAGGGGGAAATGAGCACAATCGAAAGAAAACAGGTTAACAAACCCTCACGTAACGGGTACAACGGTGATGGAGAGACGGCTCCCTGGACCGTGGTAAAATGCAGTCAGCGTGTCTCGACGGCAGACGACGCACCTCAACGGAAAGAAACAGGAACATGCAGTCAACCAAGGAAGGCCAGGGGAGTTTTAGCATGTCACAGAGAGGAGCATCTGACTGTGTATAAATGCACACAAGTGCATAGGACGAGGCCCAGAAGTCACAGCACAGTGATGGACGGAACAGGTAGGAAGAATTGTAACTGGTGATTTTAACGAGCTCCTTACAGAAACCAACAGGCTGAGTGAACGGGACGTAGAATGATAAGACCTGAATAAGCTTAGCACACGGGGTATCTATGTATTTGTGGTATTTGTATATTTACTAGAATAGACACATTTATTTTCATATGAATACATATATGCACATTTATATTCATAGATACATAAACTTTACACTGAGCAAGTGGAGAATGATGGAACATTTAAGAAAACCAAAATTTCCTTCTTTGAAGTCTTAATAGGAAAGAAAAACCTAGCAAGACTGGCAACTTTTTAAACACGCGAGAAAAAAGTACAGCAGGGGGGAGAATTAACTCCAGACACAACAGAGAATGAGACATGAAAAGAGTATTATGAACACTACGTACCCGTAACTCTGGAAACAGAAACATGGATAAACCTGGGAGAAACACACCATGCCAGGACTGGTGTAAGCAGAGACAAAAACCGCGAATAAGCCGGTAACTTCAGCACCCGCCCAGAGTGACGACATTATCTGTCCCTTCACTCTGCCCCCGCCCAGCAGTCCCCGCACGGGTGTCGCCGGGACGGCAGTGCCAGACTCTCAAGACACCATGACTTTATGAGGCGGGAAGGGGTCCAGGCACGTTCAATAGAGGAAAAGCAGCTCCCCTCATCCCGCGGTTCTGGAACCCGGCGAGAACAGCACGCGAAAGGGAACCGCAGACTCATTCCACGTGTGCCAAAACCCTAAACAAAATACTAGCCATCCAAATGTGAGTATTTAAAAAACAGTGTCGTCCTGCCCAAGTGGGGGACGCACTCACCTGAATGCACGGACAGTTAAGCACCAGAGGATGCGTCCGCGTATGTGGGTGAGAAATCACATGACTGTCTTAATAGAAGCGGAAAGAACATTCCTTGGAGCTCGACACCTGTGTGGCACAGCCATTCTTGGAAACCTGGGTTCAGAAAGGAACCTTCTCGGCGACGGTTATGCGCAAGCATCACAATCAGTAGAGAAAGCAGTAAATCCGGGTCTATCCAAACGATGCCACCCCAGAGGGCCTGTCCTGCCTGCTGAGGTGACCGCGGTCAGGTCCTGTGTCACCTCCCCGTGCCGCTGCTCTGCATGGCCCTGATGTTCTGTGCATGCCTCCCGACGTGGCCGGCCTGCCCTGTGAGAACACCAGGTCCGGGAGGCAGGGGCTGGCGTTGAGCTGGACCACCCGGAACGGGGCGGGCTGGGCTCGGGAGCCTCGTCACACGGGTGAGTAAATCCCTCCAGGCAGAGAGTCGGCATTAGGTGTCTGTGTGGTCCTCGCTCCCCACTCCAGCAGCGCTCAGATGGCCCGGGCAGAGACACAGAGGCTGGCGGCGTGTGGGTCCGCGGGGAAGAGAAACCTGCGCGGTTTTCACAGGGCAGGATTGTCTCTGCATAAAACCCCAAAGGGCCAACAGACAGCTTGTTGCAGCTCATAAGAATTTGGTGAGATTGGCAATAAAATCCTGTAAATCACATAAAACGTGTGACATTTATAAAACCTGTAAAAGTCAGTAGTTCTTCAACACCGGCAACAATCAGCTAGAAAACAGAATAGAAAGTAAGAGCCATTCGACACAGCAATGAAACCTGCAAATACATGGGAGTTGTCGCCAAAAGGATTTCCTGGTTCTGTTAACTCATCCAGTAGAGTTTTTAAAGAGCTAAAAAGGCCTGAACAAATGAGGACAACAGTGTCACCTCCAGCCCTCGGATCGGATGCAGTTCCAGTCTGCTGAACGGGGTCCACAGGTGGCACCACAGGGTGACCTGCCGTGTCTGAAATGGACGAGGGTCTGATGTTAATGGACGGGAGGGACAGAGAGATGGGGCAATGGCAGAATCCATGGAAACTCTGTGGCCAGCAAGTGCTCAAACAAGGCCAGTCTCGCTGGAACCAGAGACCCGCAAGTCACAACATGGGTATACGGCTCTACTCCCACGCGGGGAAGTCGAGTCAGAGGTGCTAAGTGAACATTGGGGGGGCCTCCGGCACCACTGGGGTCCACGGGGCAGCCCTGGAGGGCCCCGCCAGTGCCTCCGCTGGCCGCCAGGGGGCGGGTGAGGGGCGCCCACCCCATGCTGGTGGCAGAGGGTGTCCCAGTAGGAAGGACGCGTCAAGGACGGTGCCTGCCCCGGAACGTTCCAGAGCGGTTAGAAACACCAGGCCAGCTGTGCAGAGTAGTGCAGACAGATCCTGGAACAGTGTTGAACGAGATGAGAAATAAAAGTGAAGTCGTGTGCACATATCCTTTATGTAAATGATGTGCCCCCATAAGGGGACACTAGTGCACACAGACACCCACGGGCTCCAGAACACACGTCGCACACGGGGGAGGAAGGCAGAGGGGTGGATGAAGGGCCTCCAGGCCTGCTGGTGATGGCCCAGCACTGTACCTGTTGCGCCCCGACAGAAGGACCCGGGCCTGCCGTCGGCCTGCCCAGCTGGTGTGGCCGCTCGTGCCCGCTTCTGTGCCCCAGCGACCCCGTCCTGCTCCTACCTCCAGGGAAGGTGGGGGTGCCCATCTGGCCCCAGCCAGTGTCCACGATGTGCTCACGCAGGGCCGGGCGCTGGGGTTTGCAGAGAGGAAGGGCCACAGTCCTTGGCCTGGCTGTGCCAAGCTTGGGCTGCCCTGTCCAGGCCTTGAAGAAGGGGCTCAGTGCCAGCGCCCCAGTGCCAGACCTCGTGCCCACCGCCCGCACACCCCCCACGGTGCCCGCGACAGGGCTCTACGGGATGGGCCGGGACACTAGGTGCCTTGGATATCCAGTGCCCCTGGGCCCCCCTCTGGGCACCAGCCTCCCAGGTAGATTGGTGTCTTTGGAAGCCTTGACAACCCCCTGCAAGCCCACTGACCCCACCAGTCGGTAGAGGGGCTTTGGGCCTCAGTTTCCCCACCTGCAACAGGGGGTCTGTGCAGTCGAAAATCTGCCAAGGCTGTGCAGCTAGATAGCAGGGGCTGGGGTGGGCAGGCCCCGCCCGCTGAGACCCCTCCCCAGTGAGCTGCACGGTGGCAGCCTGCACAGGACCCACCCTCCGGCCGGCCCTCCCCTGGAACGTGGGGCACCCCTGGGCACTTGAAGCTCTTCTTGTCTCACACGGGGGTGCGAGGCACAGGAGGGGACCCGTGTTGTCCTTGCTGGTAGCAGTGGCTGTCCTGTCACCGTCATCATGGGTGCCGCTGCCCCGCAGGTGTGTGGGGGGGTGTAGGAACCAGAGCTGGGGGAGGGGCTGGGCCAGCGAACGGGGCCAGGCCGGGCCCCTCCCAGGGACTTGGCACGGCCCCTCGAGCTCGCCTGGAGGTTGCCCCACTGGGGACGAGTGATCTTCCGTCTGCCAAGTGTCTGGAGCCCAGAGCTGCCGCCACGGGCCTTGGGAAGGCCCAGGGAAGCCTTAGGGGCTCTTGGGACAAGCCCGCCTCACTCCCTCTGCAGGCGGCCGGCTGCGCGGGCTACACGTCTGTCTCCACCCGCAGTCGCTCCATCCTGCGCACGTTGTCCTCCACGGCCACGCGGCTGGTGATGCAGCGGGCACAGTCCTCGGGGAACCAGCCCGTCTCTCCGTCCCGAAGCCTCTCGCCGTGGAGCCAACCTGGACCCAGACGGACGAGGGGGAGGTCAAAGAAGGATGCAGGGCCCCCAGAGCAGGGGCCCCCAACCCCCTCCGAGCTGCTGTTCTGAGGACGCCAGGGCCACACATCTCTTAGGACCGACCGCCGCCCCTCCCGCCCCAGGGAGAAAACAGGCCGAAGAGGCCTTGCCCAGGGTCACGTGGGCACCCGGAGGGGCCGGCTGAGGCCCCCCGCCCAGCTTCACCTGCCAGGGAAGCAGCTCCGCCCGCCCTGTGCGGGCAGGAGCCGGGGCCTTGGGGACGCCTAGGAGAGCAGACACACCCCTCCTCCTCCTCGCCTAGGACACGGAGTGGCCAGGAACCCACTTCTGGTCCTGTGCCCCGGCACGTGGGACTGTGCCCTTGAGGTCCCTGAGGGAGGGTCGGGGGGCCGCGAGCTCATGCCTCGGCCTTCCTCTCTGCTGCTCCGGGTCCTCGGCCACGGCCCCCACGTGCGCCAGCCTGTGCCCACTCCACCCCACCCCGTGCTCACCGTCCTCCTGCTGCAGGACCAGGACCACGTCCGCCTGCTGCAGCGTGACCTCGTCCGCCTGCTTTGCCAAGAAGGCCTTGGTGATCTCCACCTGGGGCAGGTCTGCGGGGAGAGCGGGTGTCAGCAGCAGGGCCCTCTGCAGCCCCCATGGCTCCCAGCGTCCTCCAGCAGACATGTCCCCCAGGGCCGGACAGGTCTTAGTGGGGCCCGGGACGCACCCAGGTGTCCCAGCACAAGGACAGGTGCGCCTCCTTTTGGGGCCAAAGTGCCCAGCACTGGCAGAGGGGACAGGGCAGGGCCAGAGCTGGGGGTGGCGGACAGCGTCCCCAGCTACTGGATGCGGCAGTGTCCTCTCCCTGCTGCAGGGCGGGCAAGGCCTCCTGGGAAGGGCCAACCGCCAGGGCAGAGGTGCACAGGTGCACACATGCAGGGTGGGGCCAGCACGACGGGCCCCCCTCCTGGGCGAGGTGCCCCACAAGCCCCCACCTGGCACTCACCTCCCTTGTTGGGGGGCTCCTGGCCCTGTCTCTCCCCGTACGTGAGTGCGGTGATCCACCGGGCCCGGTCACTCCTGGGGGCCAGAGGGTGTGAGTGAGGCCCTGAGGCCAACCCCGCCAGCCTGGTGGCCCTTCGGACACTACCCCCGGAGTGTGGCAAGGAGGTGGGTGGGTGGCCGGGCAGACTTTGCCCCATGCAGGCTGAGCCTGAGTCACATTTGCTCTGGGTCAGAGTCAGTGGACGGCCACAGCCCAGACCCCAGATTGCCGGACCCTAGGCCTCCCCGTTCCTGGCCCTGGCCAAGCTCCTACCCCTTAGTGAGCTGCGGCTTTCTCATCTGGAAAGGAGGCCCAGCGCTGGCCACGGTCACAGGGGAGCTTGGAAGGGATGTGGACACTGACCCAACCTTCTTTCCACCAGGGGCCCCCTCTGTGCCTGCAGTCCACCCACCTTGCCACCCTGTCCTCAGGACTCTCCCGCCTCAGGTCCTTTGCACGGCTCTGGCCTGGCTGGGGAAGCCCCCATCCGTGCCTGCTCAGCAGCCCCTAGTGGCACCCTCCCCCCAAGCCCCTCCCCAGTCCTCCCTGCCTTCTGACACACTGGGTGTCCAGTCATTCAGCTGTTGGGTGTGTCCCCCACATGGCAATGTGAGCCCCACCAGGACAGGCTGTTTCTGTTTTGTCCCTGGCTCTACCCCCGGCCCCTACAGCAGTGCGTGGCCAGAAATAGTCATCAAATAGCACGTGAGGCTGAACAGAGGGACCTCATCCTCACAGAGCTCGTGTGCACGTGGGCCCTGAGGAGCCGACCCCTAGGGAGCCCCCTTACGCGGAGTCTGTGGACAGCAGGATCTGCTCCTGGCGGCCCTCGCTGTTGTGCAGCAGGGTCACCTGGAAGGGGTGGGGCACGGAGGAGCTGCGGTTGCCACCCCCTGGCAGGGGCAGCTCTGAGGGCTCCACCTTCTTGACCCGGATGTGGTCCATCTGGGCGTAGTCCTGGACCACGTAGCTGTCCTCGCTGTGGGGACACGGGCAGTTGGTGGGACGCTCCCTGCCTCAGTGCCCACCCAGCTCCCATTCAGCAGCGGTGGGGGCCCGGCCACAGACATACAGGCTGGGAACAGAGGCCACGGCCCTGGGGCCCTCCTTACAGCCTGGGCCGGGACCCCGGGCAGCAGGACGAGCCCGAGCAGGCTGAGCGCGAGTCCCCGGCTACCCGCCCGGCTCAGGCCGTGGTGCCCGGTGGAGGCCGTGGCCCCAGCTGAGGTCGGAGGGGCTCAGGACGGGCTCCACCCCCTCCCCGCCTCACGGAGCAGGCCCACCTCTTCTTCTTGGTCACAACCAGGACGTCGTTGAACAGGAACAGGTAGCACGTGGGCCGGCTGGCGAGTTTTCGAAAAAGTCCCGTTTCTTCCATCAGGAAGAGCTCCCCGCGCTTCAGCAGCCACCGGGAGGCGGAGATCAGCGGCAGGGACTGGGGACAGAGCCGGGTGAGCAGGGCCGGGGGGAAGGACGGGCAGCGCCCGGTCAGGGCCGGACAGAGGAGGGGACGCGATGTGTCCGGCCCTTAAATAAAGGTGTGTGCCAGGCCCTGGGCTGGATCCTGCCAGGACAGCCCGGTCGGGCCTCCAGCCAGGCCCGCGGCTCGCGGGCACCTGCGGAATGTTCCGCCCAGTCCCGGGGAAGCCGCCACACGCCGCGCCCCTGCATGGGGCAGGGGCGCGGGAAGGGCCAGCCTGCTCAAGACGGCCAGATTCCGGCATCCGGGGGCCTTTGCTGACCCCCAGTTCACCAACACGGCACCCCGGCCCGGTGCCACGCTGCTGGAGCGTGTGGGGCAAATCGGGAGGGGGCTGCCCGCCAGGCCTGCTCCTCAGCCACAGTCGAGGCCACCCCGGAGATGGGCCACACTCCCAGACCCTGCTTGTCCACGGCTTCCGGACCCCGTGGGAGTAAGAGCCCCACTTGGGGGTGAACTGGACCCAGGATGGGGTCCTTGCTCTGGCCAGGGGTGTATTGCACCCCAAAGTTGAGAGTGACCTGCATGGCGTGTGGGCTCACTGATGGCAGCAGGTGGTTACCACCATAACACCTCCTCCATGAAGCCCACCCTGACCCATCCAAGGAGCCTCCTCCCCTTGCGGGACCTCCTTGCCCTTAGCCCTGTTGCTCCACGGTCTTGACCTAGGGTGGCCTGAAACGTGTCACCCGAACTAGAGCACCTTTGAAATGGCAAAGGGCACTACGTGGACAGGGCACCAGGATAAGAGGCCCAAAAGGGCCACCTTGGGGACAGGGTCAGTCTGTGGGATCCTGTAGGGTTCAGTGGGGGCAGAGGTCTGACCCTGCCTGCTTGGGAGGGGGTCTCGGGTTGCCCAGGCCAGGGCTGGAAATAGTCTGCCCTTCCGGAGAACCAGAGCCTCCCTGGGACAGCCGTGCCCTGCGCGGCCCTGAAGGTGCCTTCCGCTGTGGCCTCAGCAAGGCCCCGCCCAGACCCAGATGGCCAGCAAGGAGCCCAGGCCCAGGGCAAGCCTGTGCCCCTCTGCTTGGGGCCTGGGGCCTGGGGGCTGCCCTCTGCCTGTGTAGTCTTGGGGGTGTGGGCGAGGCCAGAGAGACCCACCCTGGGGGTGGGGGCCAGGGTGCACAAGGGATACTCCCAGATGGGGAAACTGAGCCCCAGAGAGACCAAAGGCACGGGCTTGAGGTGGCCCAGCCTTCAGGCCTCACCAGGGTGGGCCCCCCAAGGTCTCCGTCCAGCCCCTAGGCTTTAGAGTACGACCCCTGACCTCAGATGCAGGACGAAAGGAGAGCTGGGAGGGACGTGGGAGGGGCCTGGGCGCCTGCTGGGTGAGTCGCCTGACACCTGGGACTGTGTGGCACTGTCGGGGCCGCCTACCTTGACCTTGCCGAAGTCCAGCTGCGTGTGCAGCGTGTACATCTGCTCCGTGCGCTCCATCTTGTGGGCCCCCTGGTTGCACTGTCTCACCAGCTGTGGCATGGGGCACGCGTGTGAGCGCACTGGGGCTGTGGAGCCCCTGGCACGTTCCCCACTCCCGCTGAGCATGCCCGGCTCTATCCGCCCAGCTAGCCCTGCCCTCGCGGGTGGTGCTGGGCTGGTCCCCGTCCCAGCCATGCCATGGGCTCGCCGGCTGCGAGAGAGTGCCACTGGCTCTGGGCCTCAGTTTCCCCATCAGTACCGTGAAAGGCTTGGGGTGGATAATCCGAGAACCTCCCTGCCCTGGTGTCTATGCTGAGCTCAGCCACCAGGACTGGGCCCCCCCCAAGCCCTGGGCGCCCCTCACCTTGCTGATGGCCTTTAGTGCGTGGCTGGCGGCCTGGTACCTCTCGGGGTGGCCCTGGCTCTTCAGGCAGAGCGTCTGGAGAGGACGGCAGGCGTGAGGTGCCGGGGCCCCTCCTGCATCCCAGGTGTGGCGGCCTGCACAGGGCAGGGGATCCCACCAACACCGAGCCCCGGGTGGGGCTGCAGGGTGGTCTAGAACCGGCCCCACCAGTGCCCACGGCCCCTGGACAGCCTCTGCGCCACCCGGGGCTCTGCCAGGCCGGGCCAGGTTGAATAGGAGTGGGAGCTGGCACCCTGTGACCCTGCACCGTTCCAGCCTCAGCTGTCTCTGTCCAGCTTGGGAGACGGTCAGTGGTGGTCCCCTGGCAGCCCTTTTCTGCACATCCCAGGGGCCCCGGGGGGACGGGGGCAGGTCGTAAGGTTCCATCTGGCTTGGGCAGCCGACAGAGCACCTACCACATGTAGCCCCTGGGGAGCTGAGCTCAGTCCTGCCGTGTGCGTGTTGGTGTGTGTACAAGTGGTGTGCGCCTGTGTGTGCACACCTGTGTGTGAGCCTGTGTATGTGCATTATGTGCACGTGTGCGTGCATGTGCTGGCATGCATGCACGTGTGCGTGTGCATGAGCCCATGTGCATGCATGTGTGTGTGCCTTTCACCCCCATACGTCCCCTACCCTGTGGGCTGGCATCTCAGAGACACAGGCCACACCGAGAGACCCCTCAGCCCCTTTCTCCGTTCAAGAAACGGGGAGAGTGACAGGTGCCGGCCCCTCAGGGCCGCCTGCTCGGGAGGACTGGCGGGGCGGGTGGTGGGAGGGAGGCTCAGCGGGGGTCTGGGTGATGCTGGTTCCAGCTCATCTAGGTGAGCGAAGCTCCTGGCCCATCAGGCGAGTGAGCAAAGGTTCACAAAGGGCTGGAACGTCTCCCGGCACAGTGCGCCGTGCGGGTGACGGCAACCAAAGCTGTCCGGATTACTAAGCCGTCTTATAACCGTGCCTGTTAAATGGCAAAGACAGGCAAAGCATGCAAGAGGAGCTCGCGGGAGCAGCGCTCCACCCGAAGGCAGGGCTCCCCGAGGTGGGCTGCCCCGTCCGGGCCACACTCACGTCCGTCAGGAGGGGCAGCCGGGTCACCCGCTGCATGGGCAGGATCAGGAAGGAGATCATGGGCAAGCCCCCGCACGCCGGCCGCCTCTCGATCTCCCGCAGGACCTCGCGGAAGGCGGCGTTGCTGCTTCTGCAACAGGGGACAGGGCTGTCCTGCCAGGCCCGCGTGGCCCGGCCGTGCGGAGACCGGGTGGAGCCTACAGAACCCAGGCCGCGCGAACGTGCTCCGGGAGAGCAAGTGCCGGGTCCTCCGGAGTCCAGACGCCCCGGGACCCTGGGAGGCCACTCACGTCAGCCGCTGCAGGGTGCGCTGCTGGTAGACCTCGTTGGAGCAGTAGGCGACGTAGGGGTGGAAGTGCCGCTCGGCGTGCTCCGCCAGGATGTCGCTGATGTCCTCCACCAGCACCTGCGCCTTGTGCCGCTGCTCCAGGTCCTCAAAGAACCTGCAGGCGGGCAGGGGTGAGGGCGGGCCCCGGGCCTGGTGGTCGGCCCCCACGTGTGCACACGCCCAAACACACACACGGACGAGCAGGTGCACACACAGCAGGAACCCAGCTGAGCCCCGGGAGGCAGCACGTGGCAGGTGCTTGGGGGCCAGTGCCCCCCGTGGTGTGGCTATAGGCCACGGTCCTGCCTAGGACGCCCCAGGACAGACAAGCTCCTCACACCTGAAATGACTGGGCGCTCACCCTGGCCCCCGGCAGCACCCAGCCCTGGCCTGTCCCTGGGGAAAGCTCAGGGACAGACGTCCACCACAGGGGAGGAGGCACGCGCCATGCACAGCCTCCTGGTCACGCAGAGGGGCTAGCCTGGGGCTGGGCGACGAGGCTCCGGCTTCCTCCCTGCCTTGGCACGGCAGCCGGAGGTCCTCCCCTCCCAAGAGCTCTGACTGGCTGAAGGGCCCTGGCCTAGCTTGGAGGTGGCGGGGGTCCCTGAGGCCCCTCTGCTCGCCGGGCCCCGCCTGGCCCCTCCGCCCAGGCAGGGGCTGTGCTTCCTGTAGGGGGGACACCCAGAGAGCCGCTTGTCCTCAGGGAGCCTTAGCAGACGGGACAGCATTTCGGGAACGGAGGTCCCCGTGGGCAAGGACCCGGAGGGCACGAGGGGAGCCAGCTGCGCAGACACAGGCCGCCACACACACACGTGCACAGGCACCTTGACGGGCGACCGTGGGTTTCTGAGAGAAACCGGGCAGAGCTGGCCACCAGCCTTGACCCAAATAGCACCGATTCCCTGGGGAGGTCACTGTGGATGCCAGGACTGGCAAGGGCCAGCAGGAGGAAGAACCGGAGCGCCCCACCCTGGGGACACGCAGTCTGCACGGCTGGGGGCCAGAGCTGGGGAAGGGGCAGATCCCAGACACCCCCAGATAGTCACCGAAGCCTCGACAGGAAGCCACCATCTCCAGGGATGAGACAACCCCCCTTCCCCTGTGGCCCTGCAACTTCCACAGGGGCCCGGCAGGCAGCACAGGGCGAGGTGCGGCCGTGGTGGTCCTGATGCTGATGTGAACGCGCCACCACCGTCCAACGGCCCAGCCAGTGAGCCAGCGCTGCAGGACCCGACCCCTCACCAGCCCCACCCAAGCCACCTGGTTAGCGGTGAGGCTGAGGCTCAGCGGGCCAGTGACGCCCTGGGGTCCGCCAGGGTACAGGGCCAGCACAGGTCTGAGCCCACACAGACATGCACAGACACACGTGCACAATCACACGCACATATACATGCACATGCACAAGTGTACATAAGCATATGCACACACACATGCACGTGCACACACACCCATGCAGGCCTGCAGGTGCACGCCTGTCCCCTCCTCCACCTCCAGGCTCTGCAACCAGAGCCCAGTCCAGCCACCAGACACCTCTGGGTGCAACATGACCTGGGGCTGCCTCCCAGCCGGTGAGCACCCTGTTGGTCACACAGCCCTCTGTGCCCAGGTGTCCTGGCGGGATTGTGCCCATTAGCGGGGCAGGAGCCCTTGTGAATGTCCAGGATGCCCACACCCCGGCGCTCAGGCCATCCCTGGGGCCAGCCCTCGGTGGCCTCGAGGGCCCTCAGCTGTCACCCCACCTGAACCAGCAGCTGCTCCAAACTGTCCCACCCACAGATGCAGACCAAGGCCCTCCCAGAGCCTGTCCACACCGCCACGGTGTCTAGCGGGGTGAGGTGGCCTTCCCAGGTGTGGGAACCCGGGTGGGAGGGCTGCAGCGTGGGCCTCACCTCTGACTGGCGCCCAGGACGTCCAGGATGTTGGAGAAGAGGTGATGGTGCTCCGTCTGGGTCATCGTGGCCCGCAGCTCTTTGGACTCCAGGAACTCGGCCACCAGGACGCTCAGACTGTGCTGGTAGGAGAACTCGGACGTGAGGATCTCGAAGATGGCCTGCGCAGAGGGGTCCACATGTGCCATCCCCATGGGAGAGGCTGGGCACAGGCATGATCTGGGTGGTGGGGCAGGCGGGGCCACCAGCCCTGGACAGAAACCCTGGACGGGGCTGTCAGGATAGCCAGACAGGACGTGAGCCCCACGGCCCTGGGTTTGTGCTCTGGCTCGTCACTTGTGAGCTTGTGCAGCTGGGTGAGGACCCCCGTCCTTGTCTGAGAAGGCGCTAACGGTAGCCCCCCAACCCCGAGGCTGCTCTGAGGATTCACACGGTGACACCAAGGGGCTCACGCAGTACCAGGCATAGAGTAAAGGCAGAGTCTCCAGGCACCATGATATGTGTGGGCCCAGGGGGTGGCCAGCGTCACTGTGGGCAGCCCCTCCCCCAGGCTGTTGTGTGGCCCACACTGTAGCCGGGACAGCACCTGCCCCGTGCCCTCACCTCCTGCCTCTTGCGCTCCTCGGCGGACAGCGTGTCCAGAATGCCTGACTCCACCACCTGCGGAGGGCACAGGTCGGGATTGCGGCTGCACGTACTGGAAGCCTGGGCCAGGTGCCCTTCCAGTCCTCCTCCCTTGGGCCCAGAGCCCACGTGGAGGACAGAGAGGCCCAGAGGAGGCGGGGCCCGGGCAGAGCCACCCCCTCCCAGCACATGTGAAGTCAGGCCACGGAGCTGGCGTGTCCTGCTGGCGGCCGTCGCCTTCATCTTCCTCTCCCTGGAAACCTCCCTGGGGCTGCGTCTAGGGGCGTCCAGAGGGAAAGGCCAGAGGGCGGGCAAGGGCTGGAGAGGCGCAGAGCCCACCTCCATCTACCATGGCTGCAGGGCCAGCGTGGAGGACGGCCCGTGCTGCAGATCCCACCTGGGCCAGGTGAGTCGTGCCCTGCCGAGTGGGTGCCAGCAACACCGTGCCAGCCTGGTGGCCCTGCCCAAGCTCCCCACTTGGGGCCCACGGCCAGCAGGTGCCGAGGCTGCAGCGGGGCTCACTGGGCACAGCACAGCCATACTATGTCCCCATGGAGCACCCAGGATGGGCGGGGCTGCCACACTGCCCGGACCACCCTCTCTGCAGGGCCCAGGGTCTCCTCCCCACTGGGCTGGGCAGGGGGTCAGACTGGGGCAGTGTCACAAGGTGCAGTGTCCTGGACTTCACCTCAGGCCAGGGAGATTACGCACCCCCAGCTCCCAGCACAGGAGCAAACTTCCAGACCTTTCCAGCTGTGGGGAGGCAGCCCCAGCCTGCCCTACGCCCACGGGGCCGGCCCTGGCTGGGCTCCTGTGGCAGGCAGCAGCGTGGGGCGTGGTGGGCGGTCACAGGGCCGCAACCCTGTTCCCCGGGGATGGCAAACAAGGAGCCCCATCGTCTTGCAGACGAAGAGAAGCCAGGCCCCCCACCCCCCGCCTGCCACACCCGCGGCTCACTGGGGTCACGAGTCTGTCCGCCCACGGCCAGCTGGGCCCTCCCCCGTGCATGGGCCGCTGCCCGGGCCACGCCCTCCACCGACAGCCCCGCGGCCCTGCAGGGCAGGATGGGCCGCTTCAGATGTGGGAAGCGAGGGGGTGGCTTGGCCTCAGCCCCTCCCAGCTGCCTCCTCCCTCGGACCCTCCAGCCTTCCAGGGGGCATGGCCCTGGGAAGGGGTCCCCTGTGCCCACAGCTCCCTGCAGGTCTGTCTGAGCAGGGATGTCCCTCACAGGGTGACGGCGCGGGCTGGGGCAGGAACGACCAGGGCTCCTGGGGCCCCACCAGCCTCTGTGGGCCAACCTCACCCCCTGCCCGGCCCTACCTCTGGGAGCTGGCTCCAGGTGACCTGGGCGGGCCGGTAGCTCTTGACCACGATGGCGGTGTCCACCTTCCGGGTCACCTCCGGGCTGGAGGGGTCATCGAGCACATCGTCATCAGACTCGTGGCTGGTGTTCAAGCCCCGCTCCCGGATCTCCTGGTAGAACTGGGGGTCTGGGGAGAGGACAGTCACCTTCAGACCAGGGTCAGACCAGCACCCACAGGGGCCAGCCCTCCTACATGGCAAGCCCCCCCTGGGACGGGCTGGTCCTCAGCTTAGGGCACCTCCGCCAACCTCGCCCCAGACTGTGGTATTGCTAACCCCTCTTGGGGTGGCTCTTCCCTGAGATTTTTGCAGAGGAGGCCGGATCCCCACTCCCAGGCCGACGGATGTCTACAGTGCTTCCAGGGACTGGCAGGGACAGAGGCCCTTCCCGGCTTGGGCCCCCGCGTCTCAGGGCCTCTCAACGAAGGCCAGGCCGGAGCTGGGCATTCGAGGCCCCAACTCCTCCACACCTGCCGGGCACCCCATCCTGGCCAGCAGGCCCCGCAGCTCCCCGTGGGGTGCCCTGACGTCCTCCCCTCAGCAGGCTGGATGTGCTGCCATCCCCCACCCCCGCCTGACCCCCACACGGGTCCCCCCAATCATGAGGACTCCGGGGAATACGGGGTGTGGGCGCCTGATCTGGCCTTGGTCCCACCAGCACTTGCCAGGGTGCTCAGGGTGGGTGTCGGGGCTGTCTGTCCCCTGCTTTGGGGTCACACAGAAGGGAGTGCCAGGGAACTTTCTAGACCTTTCTAGATCCATCAGAGCTGCACAGTCAGACCAGCCGTGGGGAGCTCAGAACCTGTCTCTGAAATTATCCCATACACAGGTCCTCGGAGCCACCAAACCAGGGCCAACCCGACCCCCAGGGATGCCCCCCGTGAGCCCAGCTCCAGCTGGCCAGGCCCGGCCCTCGCTGCCCGCTGAAGCCACACTCACCATCCTTGAAGGAGCCCTTCTGTGCACGCTTCCGCCCCAGCGTCTTCTGTGCAAATGAGACAGAACAGCGGCAGTCGGCGGGGAGGGCAGTGCCTACTGCGTGCAAGTGTGCCGCTCTGGGACCCAGGGCCTCCCAGCTCCGTGCGCAAAGCCACGCCTGATGGAGGGGTTACGCCGGGCATGCAGAAGGTGCTCAATAAACGTCAGCTCCACAAGGGCTGCCAAGTGGAAGCCAGACAGGTGGGGTGGGGACCCAGAGCAGGCAGGGCAGGTCCAGGAGGGCTGCCTGGAGGAGGAGGAAGGGTGGAGCTCGTCGAGAGGAGATGCTCAGGAGATCGGGCTGTGGGCCCGGAGACCCCAGTGGGCCTGAGGGAAGCCCGAGGTTGGGCAGGTGCGGCTGGGCGAGGGCCAAGCAGGGACACGGGGCTGTACACAGGCCCCTCGAGGACCACAACCTGGAGTAGCAGAAGAGCAGGGACCAGCTGGTCAGTGCCTGGCGCCTGGCGTGGGCCTGGGCCCAGCAGCTGAGGATGACGGCGGAGGCGACCGGCCCCCCCACCGCAGGTGCCCAGCTCGATGCGCCCCTGCCTTGGCTGGGACACACCATGTTCCCCAACCTCACACGTGCTCGGGTTCCCGGAAAGCAGGGGTTGGTTTCTCAGAACTGGTTGGGACCTGACAACTCCCCTTGCTGGTTGAGAGCGTGCGGCGCTCCTAGCTGCACCCGGCGGGCGCCCTGAGCCTTGCACCCAGCACCCCACCCCGCCGCCTCCAGGTCTGGCTGGAGCTCTTGCCGCGGCCCCTCCTATGTCCCCCGCCCGCCCTCCAGCCCCGCCCTCATGCCTCGCTCTCACCCTCCTTGCTCCAGGCCCCTCCCAGGCCCTAAGGCCACGGGGAGCACCCTCCTCTGTGCTCCCACCACCCCCTGAGCTGGCCCAGCCCAGACCTCGGCAGCCGCACTGCCCTGGGAGCACCCTGAGGACGGGGACCGAGCCCACTGGGCTCACCCTGACACCAGGCGTGCAGCAGGAAGTGTCTGCTGGATGCGTGAGTCAACAGCGAGTGAGTGAGTGAATGAATGAATGAATGAATGAACGAACGAAGGGAGCCCTGCAGGCCTGGCCCTGGGTGGGTGCAGAGTGGTGGGGCCGTCATCCCAGCCTCTGGGGTGTGGGGACCTGCAGCAGAGGTCCTGAGGTGATGCTGGGGTCTGGGCATCTCCAGTGGCCGTGGCAGGGGGCAGCCGTGACCAAGGAGACACAGGGCCACCTCAGCCACCATCAGCCTCCAGTGTAAGGTCGCAGTCCCGCCCCACGGCATGCTGGGTGGCCATCGTCCTGACAGGTGGTCTCAGCTTCTCCTGAGGCCGGGGCTGCAGCTCAGTGGGGGCAGGAGCTCGGGCAGAGGTGGCAGCCAGGAGGGCACCCGGGGGGAAGAGGCCCCAGTGGGCACGCCCTTCTGCAGACACTGCCTGGCACTCGGGTAGCCGAGTTCCGTTCTCTCCAGACCACCCGAGGAGGACTGTCACCTCCATTCACACGTGGGGAAGCCCAGGGTCCCAAGGTTCCGCACCTTGCCAGGGTCACCAGCAGTGAGTGCCCCCAGCCCTTCACCAAGGCAGCCGCGAGCCTGCGCTGCTTTCCAGACAGGTGTACGAGACACCCCGGGCCAGAGCTGCTTCCGTTCTGCATTCCCGAGAAGGCCCCACGGGCGGGCCCTGGCCAGCTGGCCTCCCGAGCCCCCTGCCAGGCCCAGGCACAGACCAAGCAGGGGGTGCCCAGATGCCAGGCGGCTCTCCCTGAACACAGCCTCCCAGTTGCGGCTGCCAGCAACAGAGGCCTGGCCCCCGGCCTCGGAGGAGGGCAACTCAGAGAGCAAGGGACATGGGGCCAGGAGTACCCGCTGGCTCCTTCGGTCCCCAGGCCCAGTGACACGTGCAGCTGGGACTGCATCACTGGCCAGGAAAGCTACGCCGCCCCGTACCCCAGCCCCGGAGCCTCGATGGCGGGCAGGGAAGTGGTGTGTGCAGAGGAACGTGCAGATTTTGGCCGAGCTTGAGGCAGCGGGGCCCACAGAGCCCGGCTGGTCACTGCCGCAAGGTCATCGCCGAACCCTGCCACGCACACAGGCAGCTCCCACAGGGCTCAAAAGAGCGTCCACCCCAAGGCTGCGCTCTCCACTGTGGCTGGGAGGGGGTACGCTAGCTTTGGGGCACCTGGGCAAGACTCCCGGCCTTGCCAAGCCTCAGCTGCCCCGTCTGTAACGTGGGGACCACGTCCACGGCCTGGCCGCTAGGCTTCACGGGGCTAAACACGCCAAGAGCCTGCATGCAGCCAGGCGCGGTGGCGCATGCCTATCGTCCCAGCGCTTTGGGAGGCTGAGGCAGGAGGATGGCTTGTGGCCGGGAGTTGGAGGCTGCGGTGGGCTGACGATGCCACTGCACTCCAGCCTGGGTGACAGAGCGAGACCCCATGTCAAAAACGGTGGCCACTGCCGTGGTGTAGAAGATGACAGTGACAGAGACGGTCGGGACACCCCGGCCTACCAGCCCCTCCCCCATCCAGGCGCCGGCCCCT
The DNA here is from genome assembly GCA_004363605.1 of Indri indri. Classification (NCBI taxonomy): domain Eukaryota; kingdom Metazoa; phylum Chordata; class Mammalia; order Primates; family Indriidae; genus Indri; species Indri indri. The sequence continues at coordinate 18,211 of RJWJ010002317.1, forward strand.
ACCTTGCTTTTGGCTGGGCGCCGGGCAGAAGGCTGGCTGGGCTCCTCAGCCAGAGCCTGGAGCTTGGGGCTCAGCAGGGCAGAGTCCCCCTGGCCACCGGGCTTGCCCAGGCCCCTCATGGCCGCCCGGTAGGATTGGTTCCGCAGGTTCCGCCTCGGCATCCCCCCGGGGCCCGTGTCCACGTCCATGTCGTCCAGGGAGAAGCTGGGGGCCGTGAGGAGCTGGGGGACCCGCCGGGCGGCCTCCTTGCTGAGCACGGCTGCCCCGAAGCTCTGGTGACGGGCTGGGGTCTTCGCCCTGCTGGCCACAGCCAAGCTCCTGGGGATCAGCTGCTGGGTGCCCATCTTGAGGGCCGCGGGGCTCTGCGTGCTCAGGACGACGGGCCGCGGCTCCTCGTCCCCTGGGGGTGCCGGGGCCTCGGGCTGGAAGGCAGCGCTGTCCCTGGCCCGCAGGGACCTCCGCACCAGGGGGAGCCCGGAGGCCGGGTTCCCATTGGCGTCGAGCCGGAGCTCCGAGTGGAAGCGGTACTCCAGCAGCTTGTCCTCCAAGGAGCTGTCCGAGTGCCGCTGCGCCATGCTGGGCCGTGGGGTCCTGGGGGAGGGCAGAGCAAGGGTCTCGAGAGGGCCTCTCTCTCCGTCCCTCCCAGCAGTCCACGCTGCCTACTCCTTAGCATCTGCCCTGGCCAGAGCCCTGGTGTGCAAAGGATGGTGACCCAGCGGGCGCAGAGTGGGTCAGCAGCACAGGCCCAGTCACCGGGAGCCTGCCCAAGGAGAGCAAGCGACAGCCCCCCACCTGCCCCGAAGAGGGGCTCCTCTGAGGACGGAGGCGCCTGTCGGGCTGGGGCAGGTGCTGGTTCTGGAGCTCTTGGGGAAGGGGGGACGCCCTGCTTCCCCATGGGCAGCAGGCCCGGGAAAGTCCCTGAGCCAGGGGTGAGCGTGGGGCGGTTTGGGGTGCGAGGCCCTGGAGCCCCACAGACCTAGGCTGGGGTCTGGCTCACAGCAGGCACTTCCTGGTGGTCAGAGGACAGTAGCGCTGCCCGTGGGAGCTTCCTGAGACCAGCACCACACAAGCCAGCAGTGACCACAGCCTCCACCCACTCGGGCCTCCCAGAGCCCCAGGCCGGGCCCCGCGGGGGGTGGGGGACACATCAGCCCACACGCTCCCTGGAGGCGCAAGCTGTCCAATCCCATGTTAAGTGAAGAGTCGAGGCTGGGGACCTGCCTGGGGACACCGTGGGGATGCGGCAGGACCAGGACCCAGCCCAGGCCTGTCCTAGACCCCTCTCTCAGCCACACCACGCGGTGGCACGACCCCGGATGGCTGCTACGAAACCTTCCCTACGTCAGGCAACGCGGGCATCTTTCCACACTCCGGCACTCGGAATGGGGCTGACAATCCCAGCCACGGGAGCTTCAGCCAAGAGGGATGGCACTTGTCACCGTGCAGGTGTGACGGCGGCAGAGCACCGACCCCGAGCCCACGGCCCCAGGACGTGCCGCCCAGCGCTGGGCAGTAGCTGCTCTGCAGGCTTCACTGTGGCCCAGTCACCGCCCCCACCCAGGATGCCCTGGCCCATCCCTGCTGGCAGCGCATGTCCCCAAGACCCTCTGTACCCCGTTGTCCTGTAGCCCCAGGCCTGGCACTGCCGTAAGTGCCGGTCCCCGACACGTCTCGCTTTCCTCCTTCTAGGCAGGAGGCAGAGCTGCCCTCCCTGCACCGTGGGGCGTGGAGCGGTCCCGTGACAGCCTTTGGGAGCCTGCTCGAAATTCTCCACTGGCGCCTGCCCTGCTGCCAGGCCACGGGAGCGTGCGTCAGATGGCGCCCCACGGGCAGGGTCCCCGGGTGACCGCCATGTGCGGGGCTAGGACGCAGCAGGAGTCCACTGAAGGTTTGCTCCTGAGCACCTTGCAGGGCCACCTGTGGCCTCGGCATCATATCTCAAGTGACAGCACGTGGTAAAGCCAGGGTGGGGACAGTCCTCAGCGCCCTTGCTGTCCACAGCAGGCCGGGCCTCTCCGACCGGCCCATGCCGAGGGTCCGCCCTCCTCTGTGCTCAGGGGCTCCCACACCTGTCAAGGGTTGGCCCCGCCTGGGACATGTGGCCAGGGAGCGAGTGACGCCCCTGCTCTGCGCTGGGTCTCAAGATCTGTAAAACAGACCCCAGGAGGACAAAGCCCCCCCAAGGGTGTGGGCACACGTCCGGGAGCCAGATGCGCAAAGGGTCTGAAATGGTCCGGCTGGCCGCGGGGCCCCCTCGTCGGTGCTGCGGTGACCAAGGCCGAGCCAAATCGCAGACGACCCGGTCTTCCCAATGCTGCGTGACACTCGGGGAAGGCGCCGGAGCTTGGGAGAACATCATCACAGGAGCAAAATGTAACATGGAGAAAACACGCTCCTTTAACTCTTTTCCCTTTAAGTCTCATAAAAACAAGGACGGCCATGTCCAGATGCCTCTGGTTCCCCTGAACTCTGTCCGTGTGAGACCTACGGCAGTCTCCGGAGGGTGGAGACTATTTTTCAGTGGGAAAACTAGGCTCAGAGTCATGAGCCCAGAGTTAGTCCCTGCAGGGAAGCCGGGTGGGGCCACACAGCTGACCCTAAATCAGCACCATTGGAGCAACTGCAGGGTACCCGGAAGCCTGGCTCTCCGTCCCACTCAGCCCCGATGGCCACCGAGCCTCTCAGGACACGAATTCTCAGCAAAAACCGTCCCAGGAAGGTGGGTTCGCGGAGCCTCCCAGGCCCTGAGAGGGGCTGCCCCCACGCCAGCCGGGAGGACACATTCCTCAGGACATTCCGAATCCCCGGGCGGTGACAACAGCAGCCACAGCAGGCCTCCCCCGGGGGCCGGCCCGGCAAGTCCTCACCACCCCAGGATCACCCAACCATGGCAGCTTGTCTGCCTCTCAGGCTGTCCGAGAACTCGGTTTACCTTAGACTTGTCTCTGTACAGCCAAGCGCAACGCCCCAGTGGGCAGCCGGAAGTGGACCGCCCGCACCCTGCACGGTCCTTTCATTCTAGACGTGACTCTCTGACCACGGACTGTGCCCTTTGTCCCAAACAAATGCCTTCGGCGCCAAAGCTCCCCAGAGCCTCCTGCCCCGTTCCGTCCCTCCTCCCTACTGGGGCCCCAGGCCACGTCCCTCTGCCCAGGTCTGAGCCCTCCGGGCCCTTCTTCCGAGACGGCGCTCCAGACCCGGCAGCTGGCACTTCCCCGGCTGGTGCGGCCTCTCCCAGGGGGGTCAAAGTCTGCTCCAGGCAGAAGGAGCCCAAATAGGAACCTGTCTGGCGAGCACTGCCGGGCGTGACCTCTGCTGCCAGCCAGGCAGCCGCACCCACAGGCCTGGGGCCACCAGCCCAGGACCCACAGGCCTGAGGGAGGTGGGCGCCGGCCGAGAGGTGTGGGCAGCAGCTCCGGCCCCGGAGCCCCACAGGAGCCGGCTCTCGGGAGCTGTGGCCCTGGCAGGCCCCGGGCCTCCTATGTCTTCTGGTTTTTAGTTTTATAAAAGAGCTACAGGGACGCAGTTTCGAAAGACACACCAGGCGCATCGTGAAACCAGGCGCCCCCCGCACACTGCCCTGTCCCCGGGGCCACCTCTCTGGTCTCCGCAGCTTTTCCTTAGTTTCTAAACAAGGCTCGGTCGCCCCCTGGGGATCTCCGACCTCCGGGCAGTCCCTGCCCTGTCCCTGCCTGTGGAGGACTCAGGCCTGGCAGGGCCGCGCCTCGCCCTGCGAGCCCTGCGGGACAGGAGCCTTGTTGCCTCCTGTTAATGATTTCTCCTGCTTCCGCCCGCCGGGCTCCCATGAGCTCTCCCACAAGCGTGTGGGAGTCTCTGCCACGTGCTTCCTGGGAACACGTTCCACGCAGTTCCGAGTTTCCCCAGAGACCCTTGTCCTGTCTCTGGCGCCCCTTAGGCAGACCCTGGGACCCCCTCCCACTGCTTTCCGGGGCTGGAGGCCCCCCACTGTGCGGAAGCACCCCTGTAACCACAGCAGCTTGCTCTGGACTGGCCGGAAGTGCCCTCCTGCTGCTCCCGACTGGTAACTGGGACGAGCTGAGAGCTCCCATGGGAGACCGTTTCATTCTGGAAGCGTAAGCCCTTCTTCCCTCGCGTCAGAGTCGCTGGCGAGGTGCCCTGGTGACAGTTCCATCTGCCCTGCTTGGGTCATGCCCTGCCGAGGAGCCCTGACGTCCACGGGGCTGTGCTTCCGTGGGATCCACATCCACGCACCAAGCCAGGTCAGGCTCGCCTCCCAGCTGGGTACTGCTGTCCTTCAGGACCACAGGTGTGTTAGTCTTACTTCTTTGCTGGTTTCTTCTACTCTGTTTTTTCTTTTTTGGAATATCCATCAGTGAGTATCGAAACCTCTGAAATTCTCCCCTAATTTCTAAACTTTCTTTTCCTACTTTTTCATCTCTTTGTTCTCCTTTGGGACAGTCCCTCTACCTAATCTTCCAGTGTTTCCCCCAGTCTCGTCAATTTCATCATCCTACAAAGAGCTCTCTCTGCTCTTTATTTGTAGCATCCTGTTCTTGTTTTATGGATGCAACATCCTCTACTAACTCAGAGGATAAGGATGGTATTTTGTTTTGAACGAGTTTCTTTGTGTTGGGTGGCACCGCAGCCTCCACCCCCGCCACACACTCTCTCCTCCTCTGTCTCAGCCCCTGCTGGCCTGTCTCTCAGGCACGGGGCTTTCCTTAAACGTTTGCTGGTGATGGTTGTCTGCTTCCATTTCTATTTGGGAGAGGCATCATGCTGGTGGGAGGCCCAGGCGCACACACCCGCGGGCACCGGCGTCTGTCCTGGAGGGCTCTAGGACTCCCAGGCCCACCCCCAGCCTCTCCTCCAGGCTGGCGGGTGTCTGCAGTCGCTGCTGGACGCTGGCCTAGCCTGGTGTCCTGGAGCCAGTGAAGGGGGGAGCGGCGAGAGCTCAGACTCCTTTCCGTTGCCCTCAGGCAAATGCAGGCCGCTCCGTCCAGGCAGCAGCCTCACAGAGAGAGGCCAGGTGCCCTGCAGTGGCCACGGGCCACAGAGGCGGGTCTGCTCCCCAGCAGAGGCAGCCTCCAGGGAAGATCCTCCGAAGACACACGGTGGCAAGAGCTGCAGGCTGTCTGCCCGTCCCAATCTCCCCGCATCTGCAAGCCTTTTGGGGCAGGGACGATTTCCTGTTCACGTCCCCACAAGTGGTCGGGCTCAATTCACGCAGGGCCGAGAGCAAGCCTGACTGGACTGCTCTGCCCTGGTCTCCTCCACCCTTCACCCTCCTGAACCGGCCCTGGCGTTTCGTGCCGAGAGCCAACAGAGGCTTCCACGTCCCTCTGTGCCACTTTTTGGGTGACTTCCTACTGCTTCTGCTGGGGGCAGGTGGTCTGGAAAGGGGCCCCCACGGTTGAGTCCTTGGAACCCACAGCACTTGCCATTCTCTTTGCCACTAAATACCCACCCCGAGTGTGCCCGGGGAGGGGAAGGGGCTCGCAGGACTTGCCAGCAGGAGCCACAGGGCAGGGATGACCAGGTGGGGTCGGGGAGGCTCTGGCCGGTCTCAGGTGCCCACCCAGCCTGTCCAGTCCTAAGCCACGCTCGCCTGGCCCAGCTCACTGCACTCTGGACCTGCCTGGGCTGGGAGGGCTGCTCCGTAGCCCAGTCCTGCCGCCCACTTCCCGACATCGGCTGCCCGTCCCTCCTGCCCCCTCCACAGAAGCGCGATCTCCCCTGGGCCTGGGGCTCTGGTCACAGCTGCTCTCTTAGCCACCAGGACCCAATCACCCAAGTTTGGAGCTTGCCACCCCTCTGGTTCGGATACCGTGCGGCCTCCAGCTCTATCCCGAGGTGGCTGTACCCTTGGGCATCTCCGCCCCACCTCCCCTGGCCTGTAGGTCCTGCTGACCTCACCCTGCCTGGCGGGGCTCAGCCTCTCCAGCATCTTCCGCCCAAACTCTGTCTCTGCAGACAAGCTCAGCCCACAATGACACCCTTGTACTTGGGTAATTCTGCCCGGTCAAGCTTGGGACTCGGAGTCACATGTAATCCGGGGGCAGGATCTGGCTTTGTAAGTCCCGCAGCACACGGCAACCAGCCCCATCTGCGAGGTGCCCTCAACCGGGGGCCTTTGGCTCCCCAGGGGACACTTAGCAAGTCTGGAGACATCATTGGTGGTCTTGGGTACTAGCACGGAGTGCAGGGGCCAGAGAAGCGTGACAGTACACAGGACAGCGCCACACAGTTACCTGGAGCGAGTGCCCCCAGGGCCGAGGAGAAACCCCGGCCGGCACAGCTAACTGGAGCTTCACCCTCTGCACAGGGTGGGGGGACCCACCTGGGCTGCCCACCTGGGACGCCCACCTGGGACACAGCCTGGCTCAGCCCGCGGTATCCCCCAGCCACTCCCAGGCTCCAGCTCTGAATCCAGACATCCATGAGCCCGGCCCCGGCCCCGGCCAGGCACTCTCGGGCTCCCAGGAGCACCGGGTGAGAAATCAGAGCCCGACTCTGACAGGGCCTGGACAGGCAACAGCCCCCACTACACAACTGGCACACAGATGGCACCCTCCCAAGGATCCCCATCTGTGTCTCCAGTCCCTCCCCAAACTGCTGGGAGGTGGGTGTTTTCCCTCTCTGACGGGTGAGGAAACCAGGTATGGAAGCAGGGTGACCTGCCCGGTCCCACTGCCGGTCGGCCAGCGCTGGGCGAGGGGCCAGGCCGGGTCCTGACCTAGACAACTGTCTCCAAACAGGGCCGGGTGAGCAGGGGTCTGTGCTCGGCCGCAGAGTCGGCAGACACAAAGATGCCGCTGCAGACGGACAGTCGCGCACAGCGAGCGCCCCTGCAAAGGGGACATGCGGCCAAGCGAATCTGGAACCGAAACTGGGACTCTTTGACACCCAAACTCAGGGTGATGCTGGTGCCTAGAGCAAAACATGGGCACAGTCTGCCAATCTCAGGGGCAGCAGACCGCAGCACTCCACGCGTGAGCCTGGGGACCCCGACAAGCTGCTCCAGGCCACTGCCCCCCGTGCCTCAGTTTCCTCCTGTGCAGGTGGACAGCGCTTCCGCGGAGGGTGGTCATGTGGGGCAGAAATGGCCCCTGGGGAGCTGAGCCGTCAGGGTCGCCTCCCAGCAAAGGTTTCTCCCTGCAGGAGTCCAGGCAAGAGGGACAGGGGCATCCACCTGGCACATTACTCCACCTCACGCTCCAGGCACCTGTTACTTCCTCCAGGAAGCCCCCTCGGCCCCTCGCCTCCGCCATGCCCTCCCAGCAGGCCCAGGGGTGGGGAGCGCCTGCCTTCTTCCAACCCTCTGAAGACTGTGAACGTCATTACAGCAGGGACCCTGTCCATCTGACGCATTTGTCCCCTGAACAGGAGCTCAGCAGTAGCTCACTGGGTCAACACCCTGTAAGGGGACACGTCTATTACTCCCATTTCACAGATGAGGAAACTGAGGCCCAGAAGGCTTAAGTAACTTGCCTTAGTTCACACGGAGCAAGGCTTTGGACCTGGAGCCCACACACCTAAGCACAATGGCACAGACAGCATCTGGGACCCTCTCCCTGGTCCCGAAGGCGCCCGGCACGCAATCCCCACGTTTGGGGGTACACAGACTGTGCACCTCAAGGACATGGAGCACAGGTGGGATCCAGGTCAGATGCGGAGGCTGCCAAGGGCTCCTCCTGCCACTCACTCAGCCCCCACCCACGATAAGCACTGGGCCGAGGTCCACACACTCATTCAACTCCCAAAAGATCCTCGCTCCTATTTCACAGATGCGGAAACTGAGGCCAGCCAACTGAGATGGGTGTCCACAGCTCCCACAGGTTAAAGGGACTCACCCTGCACCCCTGCCCACCTCCCTTCGGTTGGTCGGAGGCAGAGCAGGGCGCTCCCGGCACCTGCCCACCAAATCCCCGGGGAGTGCTGGGGGTTGGGGCTGCCCTGAACTCCCAGGACCCCAGCGGGTTCGCGCAGTTCCTGCAGTGAGCTCCTGGGAAGGCCGTTCTGTGCCCCTCCTGGCACCTTTCGAACTCTCGGGGCCCCCTCCGCTCAGTCTAAACCCGACTCCGGCTGCAAAGTTTCCCTCCAGGGAGAGGAAGCCGGGCGGGGGCGGCTGGGCCGGGCCGCGGGTTTGTGTCCCCAGCGCCCGCCCGGCCCCGCGCTTCCGCAGCCGGGCGCAGGGAGCCGAGGGTCGCCAAGTTGTCGCGGCCCCGGGGCGGGGCTTGCGGGAAAAACGGAGGGGAGGCGCCTCCCCCACGCCCACCTCCCCTCCCCCGGCTCCCCTGCCGCCCCCCTCGCGTCCCCGGGCTCACCTGCGCCCGGCTCCCCGTGCCCGGGCTCACCTGCGCGCAGGGCGGAGCAGCGGAGCGACGCTGGCGGCCAGGCGCGGCGGGTGCAGCCTCGGCGGCCTCTGCCCGGCCTCGGGTCCCTGCCGGCCCCGCCCCCCCACTTCCTGCGCAGCGGGCGGCGCGCGGGTCCCGGGCCGCGGCGGGCGGGGGCGGGGCGCGCGGGCACCTGGCCGCGCTACCTGCGTCACACGCCCCACCTGGGCCGGCCTGCACCCACGTGACCGGCCGGACCGGCCCCCGCCTCCCGATCCCGCAGGAGTCGCCCCGCGCGGTTCCCCGCGCCTCCCCGCCCCCGCGCCTGCGGTGACCCGCCAGGGCTTCGCCTGCCTGGCGCGGGGGCCAGAGTGCCTCGCCTCCTTCCAAGCCGGGCTCCACTGCCGCCTCCTCCAGGAAGCCTTCCCGGAAGGAGATCAGCCCTGCCTGATGGTTGCTGCCGAAAGGCCCCACCTTCTGGACTCTAGGAGCCCAGAGGCTACAGGGCAGCCCGGGCGCTCGCGAAGCCCCCTGGCCACCTTCCCGGTGCGCGGGAGTTACCATGTCCCGTCCTGCAGAGGCAGGCGCGTGCTGGCGCGCACAAGCCCGCGCATGTGTGTGTGTGCGGAGGGCGGGGAGCGCGGCGGTGTAGCGGGACGGCGTGCCCCAGGGTAGAGGCTGCAGCGGTGCCACAGCGGGAGGATTCAGGAATGGGGCTCTCTGGTGCTCTGAGCGGCTGGGCGGGGTTTGCTTCCACCCCGGGTTGGGCCAACCTTGCCATCCTATCTGCTCTGTGTCACCCACCACCCCCAGCTCCCAGCCCCACGGAGCCGACACCAGCCCAGGTGGCAACAGCAGACTCATGCTCACAGCATGCATGTCCCTGCTCAAGAACTGCCCATAGCTCCCAGTGGCCTCCATTAAGGGCAGCAGCCTCAGCTTCCCACAAAGCCCACCCTCCTTGCCCACACCCAGCCTCCGCCTCTCCTGGCATGATCTGGGGGAGTTCTGCATGACTGTTCCCCGCCGTCCCTCCTCTCTTCTCTGCAGGGGAGGACACGGGCCGCCCAGGTGCCTCCCTGTGGAGGAGCATCCTCCTGCCCACTGAGTCAGGGTCCTCTTGCCCAGTGGGCCGCTGTTGCATGCAGAACCCTGGGCAAAGCTTCGGGAGCCTTTGCAGTTTCCTGCCAGGCCGCCTGGTCTTTGCCGTGAAGTTACAGCTGAGGGCAGCGCCACAGACAGGGGTGCGGCACCACAGACGGGGTACAGTGCAACGTGAGGAAGTCAGTGCTGCTGCTCCTAGAAAGGGCCACAAACCTGAGACCCGGAGGGCAAACAGGAGTTAGCTTTGCAAAAGGGGACGGAAGACGTTCCAGGAACGGTCACAGCACGTGCAAAAGCCCCGAGGTGGGAGGGAACACGGTCAGAGCTTGAAAGGGCCAGAGAGAGCCCAGGAGCAGGACGGGGGCAGACCGGCAGGCCCTTGGCGCCGGGAAGTGCAGTCTCCATCCTGAGAGCAGCCAGGGGCCTCTCAGGGCTCAAGAGCAGTGTGATCAGCTTCGGTGGTCCTGCCAGCTGGGGAGAGAGTGGAGTAGAGGGGCTGGGACAGCCAGCCCGACCCCCAACCTGGCCCGTCATCCTGTCTCTGCCTGGGCACTTGGGGGCTCACCACCTCCCAAGTCAGGCCACGACATTGTCCCCTGTCACCACGATCTTTATCGCTGTCCCTGTGACACTGAGTCCAGATTGTTCACCATTCCCAAGATGCTTCAGTCCACCAAAATCTCCCTCCACGTGGCCATCAGGACAGACCTGGAACCCCTAGGACAAGACAAGGGGGACGAACACTCACCTCCTCTCCTCTGGGTACTCTGCCTCTGTTAATGCAGCCTCTTCCGCTGTGACTTCTATGTGCGTCCATCCCGCAGCACAAAGCCCAGGGCCCTGCATGTGGCAGGTGTTCCGCAAGTGCCTGGTGACTCCCTGATGAGACCCGGGGTCCCAGGACTCAGCCCGGGAGGTGCCTGCACCCACGTGTTCTGACCTGTCTCCATGGTCCCCTTTTCGGGAGAGTCCTGTTGCCAAGGCTTCCATTTCTTGAGCTTCCACCAGAGTCCTCTCACTGACCCGGGCCTCAGTACAGTGGGCCGGGCACCGGGTGCCAGCCTGTGGGCACCAACCCCCCCCCCCCCCGTGCCTGCCGGCCCGGGGCTGGGTGGCCACTGGAGCCTGCTGCCCTTCGCCGGGCCGGGTGGTGCTGCAGGCTTTGGGGGCTCCAGCTTGGCATGTTTTTGGGCATCACGGTTAGAGGGGCAGCCCCACCTGGCGCTCCTGCCCCCCACCCCGCACCAGCTCCCTTACTCACTAGTACCCCAACTTCGGCCCTGCTGCCCCAGGGTCGGGAAGTGCCCCTCTGTGTGCAGTGGCCGTCAGTCCCCCTGGAGGGATAGGGGAGGAGCTAAGAGCTGAGCCCGGGGCCGGGGCCACCTGGGTGGCAGGTCCCATCCAGGCAGCAACTGGGAAAGGCGAGTGGCTGCTGCCCCCCTGAGGCCACTGTTGGTACTGCATGCCCAGCCTGCAGGAGGGCCTGGAGCGCTTGACTAATGGGGAAACTGAAGCCTCGCCCCAGGCCACTCAGCAGGACCCAGATTCCCAACCCCCACCCAGTGCTTTCCTGTAAAACCCTCTTTCAGAATCTGCCTTGGTCACTGCAGGGTTAACTCCCACCCACCCCTTCTGTCCAGCCCCTGTGCCGGCCCCTCCAGCCACCCCAAGCCTGGCTGCGCCTCCAAACTGGGAGGCTTTGCGGTGCCCGCCTCCCCACCTACCACTGGCTCACCGTGGACCCAGAGGACACTCAGTGCGTGGCTGGGACATGTCCATGCGCGAGTGACGTGACGCAGAGCAAGTGGCGGACCTCTCTGTGTCTGCACTCGGCTGCAGGTGGGGGTTTGATGGTGACACAGAAGACAGCCCAGGACAGGGTGCAGCACAGGCTGGGAGGAACCGGCAGGAAGCTCAGAAGGCACGAGAAAGAGAGAAGGCACCCAGGGAGGATCTGCCACAGGGGCGGGTCCAGGGGCTCTCTGAACCTGCGTGGGGGACCAAGAGCCCACAGCCCTTCACGAAGGCCCAGACTCCTCCTCTGCCCAGGGCCTCCATGGGGCTATGCCCCTGCCTGAGGCTCGGCTCGTGGGGCTCCACGAGCAACCCCTGCAGGAGCCCAGCATCCTGTTTCATAAACGAGGACCCTGAGGCACAAAGGGTTTGACCCCCCGCCTTTGCACTTGCTGTCTCTGTCTGCGACACTCCTGCCCAGAGGTCTGCCGGGATCGCTCACCTGGTCCTTCTCCCCCAGGCCTTTCCTGACATCCTACGAGGGCAGGAAAGTCCTCCTCCCACTCAGTACTCGTGGCCCCTGTAGTGGGTGGATCGGTGTCCCCCCAAATATGTCCTAGCCCTGAGCCCCAGGGCCCGGGGCTTTGCAGGTATGAGCAGGCTGGGTTCACGCGGGATTAGGTGGGGCCCAATCTGGTGACTGGTGTCCTTACAAGGCCAGGGAAATTTGGACACAGAGACAGAGGGACGCGGGGGGAGGACGGCCATGCGGGAAGAGGCAGCGATTGCAGTGATGCGGCCACAAGCCAGGGAACTCCGCGAGTGCTGCCACTGCCGGCGGCTGGAGGAGGTGAGGAAGGATCCTCCCCTGGAGCCTCTGGGGGGCACGGCCTGTGGTCACCCAGATACGAACTCTGGGCTCCAGACCGTGAGGTCTTGCGGGCACAGCTGAGGCCAGGCTGTGCCGTCGGCCAGGGCTCCTCACGTCCCTGCCCCCTCGGCCGATGGGAGGTCCACCTCTGAGAACCGGGCAGCAGGAGCCCAGAGGAGCAATGTGGCCACCTGGGGTCCTCCCTCTCCCTGTCCCATGAGGCCTTGGAGGTGACACCACTGTCCTGTCATACAACCCCAAGTACTCTGGCAGGCTGGGGAGGGCCCTGGGGTCGGGTGCGCACAGCGATGCTCACCTGTGGAAGGGAGGACAAGGCTGGGCCGTGTGCGGCCCTCTCTGGGGCTGTCCCTCTGTGGTCCCGGAGGGAGAGGCTGTGGACCCCCAGCCTTGGCAGCGGCTGGGAACTGCCTGTGGAGTGGCCTGTGCCAGTATCTGCAGAAACAGTTCCCTTTCGAGTGGCGTCCTATGCACCTGTAGCTCTCGCTTTGAGTCTTCCAAGCTTTTGCTCAATACCTGGGGCCACAGCACAGAGAGGCGGCACCTGGGGCCAGCAGCTCCTGAGCAGGCCTCTGGCCTGACCCTCCCAGCAGAGGCTGCAGGGCGGCCCCCGCCGCCCTCCTGGGCAGTGGGCGGTGCCCGCCTGCCGGCCCCCACCCCCACGCCAGGGACACAGGAGGGTGTGGGCGGGAGGGGAGGGAACAGCGTCCCTCTGTCCTCCTCAGGCCCTCGCGCGGGCTGACCTATTACTGTGGGCTGCTGGGTGCCCCTCCCAGCCCACAGGCCGTGGCAAAGGCTCCCGTTGACGTGGATGATGTGGTGGCTGCGAGTGGGACGGAGGACAGAGACCCCTCTGTGCTGGGCGAGGGGAGGCCCAGGGCCGGGTGGGGCCTGCAGGTGGGCGGGGGGAGGGGCCTGCTGGCTCTGGCCCCCGGGTGGCCTTGCTGAGCAGGAGGTTGGGTTTAGGGAGCAGAGGCCACTCCTCCTTGTACCCTAAGACAGCCAATGGCCTCTACCTCCTGGTCAGCACCTACTGTGTGCCAGGCTCGTGCTGCGCCTTGCACCGTCTCACCGAATTCTCACAGAAACTCCCTCAGGTGTCCTTGTCCCCATTTAACTGAGAGGAGAGATGTTTTCCTGTTGTCACCTGCTTAGTAAGTGGCCTAGCCACTTGGATTAGAAGCCAGGTGGGTCTGACACCAAAGCCCAGGATCCCTAGTGGCAACCGGGGATGATCTGAGGTGTACAGTGAAGTACATAGAATGAGAAATGAATAAATAAATAGAACAACGTGTCTCTCCCCAACTGGGAATTTAAAACATTGCAGGTATTTTGGCTGTGATGAAGTAGCTGGCACCAGACTTTTCTTCTCACCATAAACAACTAGAAAACTGAACAAAAATGACAAGAAACGGCTGTTTCTAGACATTGGACAGCAGGTAGCAGGGACAGAAGCAAGCAAGCCTTTTGGCCCGGGTCTCAGCTGCGGGGATGGGCGTGGGAGCCCAGGGAGGCCGGAGGAGCAGGCGGGCCGAGGTGCTCCAGCGTCCTCGCAGGGGTCTGCAGGTGTGTTTGGCCAGATTGTAGGCTGGGCATAAGCAGAGTGAGATTCCATGAACCAGGGACCAGCAGCCACCAAGGAGCAAGCGCTGCGAGCAGAGCAAGTTCCAGAGTTCACTCGGGACCGGGAGATGCTGGACTTCCAGCCACGCAGGAGAGAGAGACCCCGCTGACTGCCGAGAGCGTCAGCAGAGACCACAGAAAGCCGTGTTCCAGGTGAAGGGCTAAACTAGTCCCAGAGTGATGGTTCCTCTGGACGTGACCTGCCAAAGGTTCAAAACAAGCCTCCAAAGGACCAGGCTGATCCATGAGTAAATTACGTGCTCATCAGCACAAAACCCAGTATTTTTGAAAAGAAGGCCAACAAAATCCAGAAACTCACACATTTGACGTTTACAACCTCCAGCACCCAACACCAAATTACTAGACATAAGAAGAGGCAGGGACCTGCGACCCCGTAACTAGGAGAAAAATCAGTCAATAGAAACAGATCCAGAGATGACACAGATGAGGCATTTAAAACAGTTATTACCAATACGTCCCAGGACTTGAAGGAAATCATGATCATAATCAAAGGACCGGCGGGAAGTACGATAATGAACGAAACGGAAATTCTAAACATGGAAATACACAGTATACGAAACGCAAGCTCCGCCGGGGGACTGACTGCAGATGAAACACAGCGGAAGGAAAGGCCAACGAGCTTGAAGCCAGGATGACGCGGGTCGTCCAGCACAAGCGCAGAGAACAAAGCCTGGGTGACCTGGGAGACAGCGTGGAGCAGCTTAATAATATGCGTAGCTGGAGGCCCGGAAAGCAGTGAGGGGGAGAATAGATGTTTGAAGAAATAATGGCCGAAAATGTTCCAGATGTGGTGAAACCCACAGATCCACAGAGCCAGGAATCGAAGCCGCATCCGTGCAAAGCAAACCACAGCAAGGCAGCTCGTTACCGAACGGCAGGAAACCAGTGCCAGGGAGGGACAGTCTTGAGGGGACAAAGGTGGGAATAGCTGCCGCTTGTCGTTGGAAACACGGAGAGCCGGGGCACAAGGGCAACGTCTTTGAAGTGCAGAGAGAAAACAAAAGTGTCGACGAAGACGTCCATTTCTAGTGAAAATATCCTTCAAAAATGAAAGTAAAATAAAGACATTTTAAGACAAAAGCTGAGCGAACTCATCACGGATAGACTATGCCACAGGAAACGTCAAAGGAATCGTTTCAGGTTAAAAGCCCCAGATGTAAATTCAGGTCTGCGCAAGGAGGAGCAGCCCACGGAAACTGCAAATATGTGGATAAATACGAGAGACTTTTCTTCTGTGCTTTAAAGTTCTTTACAAGATAATAGATTATTTGAAACAAAAATAATGACGGTGCATTATGAAATTCATAACATGTAAAAATAAAAAATGTTACAATAAAAGCACAAAAGACAGGAGAAGAGAATAGAAATACATTATTGGAAAGTTTACATATTTTACACACAATGGTATAATATCACTTAAAGATAGATAATGAAAAATTAAAGGTAAGTACCAAAACCCTAGGACACTAAGAACGAAGATGAGGAACTGTAATGAATAAGCCAAGAGAGAAGATAAAATAGAATAGTGGAAAATATTAACCCAAAAGAAGGCAGGAAAAGAGAAAAAAGACAAAGAACAGATGCAACAAATAGAAAACAAATAGCAGGATGGCAGCCTGTGTCCAACAATATCAATAATTATATTAACTGTCAATGGATTAAACGCACCAATTAAAAGCTAGAGATTATCCGACTGGGGAAAAAGCAAGACCCAACTGTATGATGCTTCTCAGATGTGGTGATTCAAATGTGGATCTCAGCTAGGATAAGAGCAAAAGGAAGGTAAAAGATACCTACGCAAACACTAGTCACAGGAAGTGGGAACGGCTGTACCGATAACAGCAAACTAGATTTCAGAGCAAGACTATTGCCATCAGAAAAAGGGACATGTCACAGTGATAAAGGATTCAGTTGATCGAGGAGACCATCCTAAGTGCGTGTGCACATAACGGAGGTTCAAATACGCACAAGGACAAACGACCTTCCCCTGAAAGGAAAAGGGGACAGATCCACAATGACAGTCAGGGGTCTCAATACTTCTCTGAACGACTGGCGGAACAGGAGACAGAAAAGTCAGTAAGGTCGTAAAAGACATGAACACTCCTAACCAACTTGCCCTGATTGGCATTCAGAGAGCACCAGCCCCAACAATCGCAGAGCTCACATTTTTTTTTTTTTTTTTTTTTGAGACAGTGTCTCACTGTCTCGCCTGGGGTGAGTGCCGTGGCGTCAGCCTAGCTCACAGCAACCTCAACCTCCTGGGCTCAAGCAATCCTACTGTCTCAGCCTCCCGAGTAGCTGGGACTACAGGCATGCGCCACCATGCCCGGCTAATTTTTTCTATATATATTTTTAGCTGTCCGATTAATTTCTTTGTATTTTTGGTAGAGACGGGGTCTCGCTCTTGCTCAGGCTGGTCTTGAACTCCTGAGCTCAGAACAATCCGCCCGCCTCGGCCTCCCAGAGTGCTAGGATTACAGGCGTGAGCCACCGCGCCCAGCCGCAGAGCTCACATTCTTTTCAAGTGCATGGGAAACATTCACCCAGCTTGGCCACATGCTGGGCCACGGACCAAGCCGCCACACGCTTCACGTGATTGAAATCACCCAGAGCATGTTTTCTGACTGAAACACAATTGAATTATAAACCAATAACAACCGGTTATCTAGAAAATTCCCAAATATTTGAAAATTAAACAACGTACTTTTAAGTAACCTAAAAATCCAAGTAGAAATCTCAGGAGACATTAGGAAATACTTTGAACTGAATTATGAATATAATGAAAGTGCAAAATATTGAAATGTGTGAGATGCACCTAAAGCAGTGCTCAGAGGGAAATTTATAGCTTAAATGTTTATATTAGAGAAGAAGACATGTTTAAAATCAGTGATCTTAGCTTTTATCTTTAAATGCTAAAAAAAGTCAGTACAAATTAAAGCTAAAGTAAGTGAAATAAAATAATAAATGAGTGGGAATCGTGCAACAGGAAGTAAACAGTAAAGAAAACCCACAAAACAAAAGGCTGTTGTTTGGAAAGATCAGTAAAATTGATAACCATAGATTGCTCAGGACAGAAAGAGACAAGACTCAAATTACCAATGTCAGGAACTCCTGACCTCGCAGATATTAAGGCGATGGGAAAATAGTATGAATAACCTTTTCCGACAGATTCAGCAAGTTAGATAGAATGGCCAACTTCCTCGAAAGATACAAAGTATCAAAACTGGCACAAGAACAAATAGAAAAATTTATACAGCATTATATCTATTGAAGAAATAGAATTCTTAATTTAAACACAAAAACCTTTTCACAAAGAAAACTCGAGGCTCTGACGTTGAATTCAGTCAAATATTCAGTCGAAAGGAAGAAACAGTACCACCCCTACCTAGATAGGCTCTGTCAGAAACTTGAGAAAGAGGGAACATTTTTCAAACCAGTTTACGAGGCTGGCATTATTCTAATATTAATACTGAAGATATCGCAAGAAAATAAAACTGTAGACCAATGTCCCTCATGGAAATAGGGACAGAAATGTTGTATTATACAAACTATTAAACAAATCGAATCCGGCCATGTGTGTAATGGATACTGTATCATGATCAAGTGGGGTTTATTTTAGAAACAGAAAGTTATTTAATATTTGAAAATCACTCAGTGTAATTCTCCACACTAACAGAGTAAAGGAGAAAGATCACATAATCTTTTCAGTGGGCGAAGAAAGAGCATTTGACCCAATGCAACACCTGTTAGAATAAAATCTCAGTGATCGGAACCGGAGGGGACCTTGTTCGTCCGGATGGAGGGCGTCTGCCGCTAACCCGGACCTCGCGGTGCAGACCTGCGGCTTTCTGTTTTTGCTCCAAGGAGCGGCACCCGCTCACCATTCCACTCCGCGCTGGTCCCGCGGGTGCACGGGGCAAGAAGCAGCAGTGAAGCGCAGACGGGAGGGAAGGAACAAGTAAAATGCACTCTCTGTCTCTCCTTTTCGGGCAGATGACCCGCCTGTGTATTTGAAGGACCCTCAAGCCTCTCCGCACACTGCAGGCAAAATCGAAGCCCCTCCCCCAGCCCCTCGCCCCTTTCTTCCTGGAGGGGACCACGGCTCTGAACTTGGCATTTCCCATCCACACCTGTTTTGTTCCTCTGCTGCGTGTGTGTGTAGCTGTCCCGGTCCACAGTGTTGCTCTTGCATTTTAAACTCTGCGGATGGTATCAAGCAGAAAGGCTGTGTTCTTGGGCTCCACGCTGACCGAAGGGCTGAAGAGGGCCGCCCCCCGTGGCCTGGGACGAGGCGCAAAGCCGTGGACCCCCTGCTCCCTGTGGCCCACCCTCTCCCCAGCCTCTGCGCACCCTCCTTTGTCTCAGGGGCTTCCTGGGCTCGCTGCTGGTATCAGTTTGGACTTTTCGGGTGGGAAGGACCTTGGGTAGGCCCCCTCCCAGGGCAGGCTGGGTGGCCTGGGGTTGGCAGGGTGCTGGGGGGGCGCAGGCCCTGCCAGCCGGGCCTTCATGCATTGCAGCTTCGTGATGGACCGTGCCTTGACATGTGGGTGGGGACACGGTTTTTGAAAAGTCAGGTTAACTGAGGCACAGTTTACACGTAATAAAATCACCTTTCGAAGTGCACAGTTAGGTGAGCCTGTAACGGACGTGTAGCTGCACAGCCACCGTCGTGGTACAGGATGTTTCCGTCACTCCTGAAAGTTTCCTCGGGCACCTTGCGGTCACTGCCCCGTCCCCTCCCCCACCCCCGGCTTTGGCGACCACAGACCTGCCTTCCCCGCTGCAGGCCTGTCTTTCCGAGAATGTCAGCGGGATGGACCCTCAGTGGGCAGCTCCTTCCACTCAGCAGCACGGTGTGGAGCTCAGCCACCCAGCCGCTGTTCCTCTGCCGCAGGGGGTGTCCTTCCTAGGCAGTACCGCTGCTTGGTTTTAGAGACGGAAGGCACAAAGGGACATTGGCCGGACCACGTGTAAAACCAGAACTCACTCAACAGCAAGAAGACGGAACCCCTGGACAGGCACCTCGCCAAAGATAGACACGAGGCAAGTAAGCGTGTGAGGAGACGCTGAGCGTCGCACGTCAACAGGGAAGCGCAAGTTAGCGTGACAGTGAGCGTCACCGCACACCCGTTACCATGGCCAAGCCCAGAACACCGGCGACACCACGTGCAGCGAGGCCGAGGGCCGCGGGAACTCTCGCCGTCACCTGGTCGGAGTGCGACCTGTGCAGCGCTTTGGCAGACCTTGGTGGTTTCCTGCAAATCTAAACACACCCTTGTCGTGCGATCCAGCATGACAGTCCTCGGTGCTCACCCGAAGGGGCTGAAGGCTGATGTTCACACAAACACCTGAGCGTAGGCGTTTGTAGCAGCTTCACTCGTGAGTTCTGAAAGTTGGAAGCAGCCAAGACGTTCTTTGGCAGGTGAGTGGCCGGACGACCGTGGTCCCTCCAGACCAGGGGTGGCGTCCGGTGCCACGAAGAGACGCGATAGCAACCTACGAAAGACGTGAAGGACCCGAAATGCATATTTCTAAGAGGAAGAAGCCAATCGGAAAAAGCTACACACTGCACGATTCCGACTCTGGCATTCTAGAAAACCCAAACTATAGGACGGTGAAAAGATCGGGGTGGCCAGGGGTCAAGGGGGAGGGTGGGGTGAGTAGGCGGAGCGCAGGGGACTTTGGGGCAGTGGAACTCCTCTGTGTGACACGTAATGGTGGCTACGTGCCATTCCACACGTGTCCAAATCCACAGAATAGACACCAGGAGTGAATCCCAAGCCACGCTCTGGGCGATGAGGTGTCGACGCAGGTTGCAGTTGTAACAAACGCTCCGCTCTGGTGGGGACGTGGATAGTGGGGAGGCCGTGCATGTGGGGGGCAGGGGACACGGGGAGACCTCTGTGCCTTCCGATCAGTTTTGTAGTGAACCTAAAGCTGCTCTAAAAAATAAAGTATAATAAAAGACGAAACAATAAAACTGCAACCCACCGTCTGCAGCAATGAGCCGAACTGTGACCCTCGTAACGATTGGCCCAAACGGCCAGGACTCAGTTCATAACGGGCAGCTTCCCTAATTTCCCCACTTCCAGCTCATATTCCAGCTCCAGCTACGCTCCTCACCCACTGGTCGGCCGGCTCCATGGGGACACACCGGAGCCTCCCTCCGCCACCCTGGAGCCCCACTCCCCTCCTGCCCAGTCTGCTGAGCGCGGCGACGGCGGCGACTCACTCGTCACAGCTCGCTCTGAGACGTGGCCTCTGCTCGTGCTCATTTAGGGAGTTGTTTCACAGTTTATACACCCGCCAGTGGGTGGGCATTCGGGTTCTCTCCAGTTTGGGGCTGTTACGACTGAGGCTGCCGTGAGCACAGGCACACAAATGTTTCCGTGGATGGATGTTTGCAGCTCGCTGTTCTAAAGCGGGGTCCTGCTCTGTCCTCCCACTCTGGCTTCCTGGAACCTCCTGGTGGGCTCTGGAGTCCCAGGGCCACAAACCCCACCCAGGGTAGAGGGAGCACCAATTCCCTCCCTCTGGGTCTTGGGGGGGCTCCTGCCCTGCCACGGGGCTGGAGCTCACGCCTGGGCTTCACTGCTTGAGAGACTTTGGTTTCCCCTTGTAGCCGGGAGTTCCTTTCTCACACTCTGGAGCCGCGTGAGTAAATTCCACCTGCTTGCCCGCCCTGACCTGGGACCAAGGCATGTGGAAGATGTTGGTCCACGGTGGGCGCAGGCCTCTGTTTCCCCAGTGGGGACTCGGTCAGGCTCGGCTGGCAGCCCCCTGACACCCCAGAATCCCCCTCGAGCAGCCTATGCTGCGGGACGCCTTTCTCCGGGCCCTTCTGTCTGCACAAAGGCCACCCTGATTCTGGCTATTTCACCCCAGATTAGGACACATCTTGATTTTTGGAAAACTTTTGCTGCCATGAGAAATAAGGTTACTGGTTCTCAAAATAGCTTCTCTGCAAATAACTGACAAGCTCACTTGGCCCAAAATGAATCTGAGGGGGAATTAAAAAGCATCTCTTTTCCCAGAAAACAGATTCCTCATTGACACATTTTTTTCTCCTGTTGATTTTTCCCTGTTTCCAAAATGGAGCCTTTTTCCTCAGTCTTTTATGCGCGGGACCGGCGCAGGGAGACAAAGTCCACTTGTCAGAAATGTTCTGTCGGTCTCTGTTCTCTTTCCCTCGGGGTCCCCGACAATAGGGCTATTATCAGACCTGCTCTTGTTCCGTGAATTTCCTCTCCCCTCCGGGGCTAATGAGGGGAGAGTTTGCCAGGCCGCACAGAGAGGGGAGGATTTTCACTTGGCCGGAGCCCGATGTGGCAATCGCTGGGGAAGGGCCCTCGTGGGGACGGTAGGCGCTGTCATTTGATCCCTGTGAGTGACTTTCGGGAGTACAGCCATCCATCAGTTTTGTGATTCACATCATTTGTCCTCCGAGAACGGAAACGCGTTTCCAGAGAGAAGCCTTTCAGGCCGGCTCCGGGCCCGGCTCCCGGGGCAAACCCCACATCTGACCAAAGGGGCTTAAGATCTCACCAACGCTTCGTCAATCACGTCGGGAAGGAAAATAACCTCGCAATGTTGAGACGCTTTCCCGACCAGTCCTGCGCTGGGGAAACATACTTCACTTGATGGTGTTAAGAAAATAGAAAACGCTCAGCCCCAGGAGTCTTGTTCCAAGATCAACTTCCAGGTCTCTCCTTTTGGCAGCTGCCGGGAACTGCCGTTAGGGGACCCCAGAACCCCACCTCTCCTTCCCTTTATCAGAGCAGGTCTGGCCCCTCGGCGGACTTGGGGACACCGGCTTTCTCAGAATCCACATTGAGTGACCGCCCTTCTGGTACACCATTCATTCATTCATTCATCTACTCATTCATTCGTGCGACCAGCCTCCTACCTGGTGTGCCCAACCTGGGCTTTGGGGACTGAGAGATAATCAAGGTACTCTCTGTCCTCCCAGCCCCCAAATCCAGCGCATGGCATGTGACATTTCTGGACTCAGTGGGCGGAGCCTACGGACTCATCTCCTGTGAGTCCTGGAGATGTCTGTCCATGGGGGAGGCTTCGGACCCCTGAGCATCTCTGCCGCTGCAGGGAGCAGGTGAACTGTTTTCCTGCAGGTGAAAATGCCACCTGCAGCTGCTCCTCCTGAAACATCTGGAAAGGGACAGACACCATCTTGGTGTGGGCCGGGGGTTATTTTGCCAGTCACACACCTGGTGGGGTCTTTCCAGGTGCGGAATCGGTGCTGCCCGCCCCACCAGTGTGGTCTGCTGGAGGAGGGGGCCCCTTGCTGGTGTGAGTCCTGGGAGTTTGGGAGCTGCCTCCTGGCGGCGTGTGGGGCGGAGGGTGGTGGCTCGTATGAAGGGGTCTGGGGGAGAGCTTGGGGGGCACCAAGGGCAGGTAAGACGCTACCTGTGGGAGCGGCCAAGTCCGGCAGCGATGGTGAGAGCTGATGCGACCCAGTGTCAGATGTCAATTCTGTTATTGGCCTAGGCCACTTAGAAACTGGGTCCCCTCCGGAAGGCACCACGTGGAGAAGCTCCAAGGCTGGCCCGAGATGCTGGCTCTGCAACAAAGGCGTCACTGCCTGTGTGGCGAGGACTGTCCACCCCCCAAACCCCAGGGGTCTGAAGTGGTGGGGGTGGGTGGGAGGAGAAGAGGGGGCTCTGGGGGCAGGGAGGAGCCAGGTGCTCCGAGGCCACGAGGCGGGGGAGCTGCCTTGTGAGGTCAGTTGACCTCTGTGCCAGCAGAAGGCAGGGGAGAAATCCCCTGGGCCACCCACAGGGAAGCCTCACAGGGACAGCGGGACATTCCTTCTTGAGGCTTCTGGGTCAGAGTGGGTCACAGTGCAGGGGGAGGCCCAGCGGAGGCAGGTGAGTGCAGGACTCTCTGGGTACTCCAGAGGGGCGGCACCTGGGGCAAGGCTGGACAGTCCCCGAGGGACCCTGGGTCTGCTCCCGCACCCTGGCCTTTGCTCCCCACTCTGTCCACGTGGACAGCACCTGTCGGGGCAGCTCCAGGTGCCGGTGGGGTGCACACGGCCTCCTTGGAAGGCCAGTGAGGGCGGCCCACTCTTAGGAGGGGTGGGTTGAGGACAGGCCACAGGAGATGGGCCCTCCACCACGAGGGGATGCCACGTGGAGGCAGGCACACCTGAAGGACATGCCTGCAGGCTGCCGCGCCTGAGGGTGGTCACACCCGGAGGTCACCACTCACTGTGGGGCCGTCCAGGGTAGCTGGTGCCCTCCTGAGCTTGTTCTTTTCTGCAGAATGGGAATAGCCAGGGCACATGCCCCGGCACTGCGGTAGGGAGGGGGCTTCACCTGCACCAGAGCCTGCCCCCAGGACCCCCAAGTCGAGCCCCACTCACTCCTCCCTCCCTCCCCACAATGGATTGCAATGAGGCTTAGAAAAGCACACAGATTTATTGCATATCGATCTCATGTATAAATTCATTGTGGCATCAGAAAGAGTACATTTGGTATACGGTCCTACTCTACAGCATGAACCTCAGCGCCAGCTGCTCCTGGGCTCCCCTCAGTGAAGTGTCTCTACACCAGCGCATCTGTCTTTGTCACAGCATCAGAATGAAAGTTGCAAAATTGCTCTTTTAACCATCGCCTACACTTCCTGTCCTCTGAGTTCATCGTTCTCCCACAGAGACTTCCGTGTGAATCAGGAATGGCGTCCCTGTCGTGCCGGCGGGCGGGACTCCTAGTCGCGAGCGCCGACCCTCACCACATAGTCAGTAAGTGCATCTACGGGATTTTCCTCTTAATAAAAATTTCACGAACAGACACAGTGACCGCTAAACACGCGTCATGCACAGTTTACTTATGAACATAACAGAAGCCATTTACAGTCCAGGGGGCGTGGGGCAGGCACCAGCCTCCTTCTCAATGGTTTTTTTAAAACATCATATGGAAACCGGACATTTACAGTTGATTTCGTTTTCAACACTATACAGTTCTAAAAGAAAGAACAAAACAACACAAAAACAAAACCGAACCAAATCTGCAATGTAACGACGGCGAAAGATGGGCAGGGATGCTCAGGTCCGGGACTCTCGCAGGCATTATATATATATACTTTAAGTTACAAAGTGTATACATACACACACACGCGCGCGCACACACGCACACACACACTTTAAATTACATATTCGCACACCAGGGCTCAGCCTCCCTCGTGTCGACGCGAGCGGTGACGACGCGAGCCGCAGCCGAAGGAGACCGTTAGAATGACTTTGTTCACGAGTGAATTGCACGTCTGGAGACTCAAGCTGCCTTTATTTATTTTTTCCAAAAGTGGTCATGTGAGTCAGTGACAGAAAAGAATAAAACGAAACCACGGAATGGAAGGAGCAAAGGAACTCTTCGCAGAAGAACGCAAGAACGTCCTCGTCACAGTATCATTCGTGCTACAGAGACACAGTTTCATGGCTTTTGACACCCGGCAGCTCCCCACGGACCAGGAGCTGCTGGGCCCTGGCGTCCCTGGCCGGGGGGAGTGCCGTCCCCGGTCCCCAGTCCCCCAGGCCGCAGTGCAGGGGCAAGCTCCCCACTCCCCACCCCCATAGGACAGCACAGTGAGGACAGCTCAGTAGGTTTCAGTCACTTGGGCAGGGGACAGGGAACCGGGATGGGACGCAATCCAGTGCTTCAAGGCTCTGAGTCTAAAACACGTGACATGTATCTAGGCAAGTGCTTTGCACACACTCCCTCGGGAAGCAGACGGGGCAGCGGGAGCCAAGGGCCCTCTGACTTTCCAGGGCCGGACTCTGGGGACGCGGAGGTGTTGGGCCAATCAGGGTCTGGACGGACCAGCTGCACTCGTGGCCCCTCGGGCCAGGCAGTGTCTCAGGCCACGCCTGAGCTCACCCTCTGACCACTGCTCCACACCTGGGGTCCCAGGCAGGGTGCAGGGACCTGCTCCCCTGGGTTTGAAGCAGGGACATTCTAGGTCCCACTCACGAAGGGTCTGCCTGGCCCATAGGATGCACAGCCCTGCGTGTCCTATCCTACCCAGTTGTCCTGGGAACGAGCACAGGAACCAGGTGAGGGTGCTAGCTTGCTGTGGGTGGGGGTCTGTGGGGCAGCGGCGGGAAGGTGAGAGGAGCCTCCTTCCAAATTTCTGTCTCGGGACCGAGAGGCAGCGGTTGAGGGCCCTGGCCCAGGCCACCTGCCCACAGACGCGGTGACCAGCCAGCCAGCTGCCACCCTGTCCTGTCCACGCAGGGCACATGGCAACGTGGCCTCCTGCCCCAGCCTGGTGATCTGGAGGCCGGGACCTCAGGACCCTTGCAGGGGGCCCGGGCTCCCTTGCCTGCAGGGCTCTCCCTGCCTGGGAGGGCTGGGCGTGGCTGGCTGGCCCTGGGGCAGAGACAGGCCAGGCTGCGGGGGCTGGCGCCATGTGGGGTGTTTCGGGGGTGCATCGGCCCTGGGAGTAAGTGCTTTCTTGTCAGGGAGCCCAAGGACAGAGCGCCCTGGAAATGCCAGGTGCCGGGGCCCGGGGAGCCGAGCGTTGGGAGCAGCTGGGCTCTCCACCATCATGTACAGGGGACAAAGATATCACTTAAAATGTGTGACCAGGATTCCGGGGAAGACAGAAGAACAGAACAGTCAGACAACAGAGAATGCTCCTGAAGATTGGCCCAAAGTGACAGAGTCTGACCAGAAACCTGAGGGCCGAGGGGAGGGGCCCTTCTGCGTCCTGCTACTGCTGAAGAGACGCACTCGGCTTCCATCCGTCCACACTCCCCCCTTCGGAAAGAGGGTCACATCGCAAAAAGAAGCACACACCTTATTCTTTCGAAGAAGAAATCATATAATTTGGGTTTACAGAAATGGGGTGCTTATATCTGAGGCTGAATTTTTACAAGAATCCCGTCTAGGTCAAGGGGAAATGGGAAATTCCTACGCGATCCTGGTGGGTCTGACCCAGGGAACGTTACGGATGCTCTTGCGGAGAGTTGAGCAGTTGCGTTTGCAAATCCTAAATCCTTACCGACGTGGCCACGGCCCTTTTTCCGCACACAGCTTCCCCCGGCTGCCCGAGGGTGTCTTTCCAGTCCGCGCGTGGCCTCAGCGCACGCACAGGCGGTCCCCGTCCTTCTGCCCTGTGCAGATGTGGTGAGCGTGGATCCTTCCGCTGGAGCTGTGGGCTTGCAGGACCTGCAGGAACCGCCCGTCAAGGGTCTCCGGTGTGAGCCGGGACACCCGGCACCCACAGAGACGATTGTCTTTGGCCTGGAGCGGCTGGGACGGGCATGGAATGCTCCCATTCGGACACTTCCTGTTGCCCCGGGCACAAACACGGAGGAGATGTCCACGGCGAGACACGTGTCCACACCAACGTGGCTCGCGCCATACCTGTTTGGATTTCTGCTCCTTTTTTCTTTTTTTAAAGGGCAACATAGGC
This sequence comes from Indri indri, assembly GCA_004363605.1. Lineage (NCBI taxonomy): Eukaryota > Metazoa > Chordata > Mammalia > Primates > Indriidae > Indri > Indri indri. Next base: position 44,332 of record RJWJ010002317.1, read on the forward strand.
AATTTTTTTCTCTTCGTGTTGGGACACTATTATCATTTTTCTTCCAAACAATAAAAGAAATAAATAGAACACTTGTCTTAAATGCAACTGAAACGCAAATTTAACAAAAACATATGATTGTCTGGTAAACGGCACGGTGACAGCAGGATTCACGGGGGGCGGGCGGGGTATTTGGCACATTAAAGGTCGCCCCACTCCCTGGTTATCAGTCACACAACACACAACCTTATTACACGGTTTTGGTCCTTCACTAGATACTTATATTAACATTATTTCTTCACAATAAGAATGTCTAATGCCAAAAATACTGTTAAAGAAGAAATAAAATAAGAAAAGAAATGAATTAGAAAAAATTACAAGTTATATACAGATTAAGGTAAATTCCATTAGGGAAAAAAATTATCATTTGAAATTGGCCCCTATGGGAATAACTTAAAGCCTGTCCGGATGGAGAAGTAGATAGGTCCCGGGAAGGAGGCGCTGGTTGTCGCCAGGGCTGCGCTGTCTGTCTCTGCTCTTCCTGGCGGGTTCCCTGGACGCTCGTTTGCACCCAAGCTCCCAAGAACCTGCGTGAAGAGCGGACGTGGTGACTGCGTCACGGGTCTGGAGTCTCAGGCACAGGTGGAGCTTGGTGGCCTGGAGCGGTGGACCTGGGAACGGTCCCCAGGGCAGCTGCAGGTGGGAGGCTGGAGCCCCGGGACGTGGCCCGGGCCCTGCCTTCAGATCGGCGGCAGGGCCAGCATGGGGGTGGCCGAGGCGCAGGTCGAGGGTGGTGGGAAGAGGAGGGGCCCAGCACACCCCTGTGTGGGGGATGGGCACCACAGCCCCAACCTCCCCATGTAATTGGGGGGCATGCCTCCAGCCCTGGTGCAGGCGAGCATGCAGTCCAGGGCACTGGGTCTCAGAATTCCCGGCAGAGTCCCCACGCTGTTCGCAGCAGCGGCCCCAGGCCCCTTGCTCTGCCTCTGGGATCACCTTGGCTTATACAAACAGGTCAGGGATAGAAAATTTCTCCATTATCTACAGTATAAAGAACACACCCAAGCACAGTGCTGGTTCCTAGGTGGACTTGGGTTTGCAAATAAGCTGAAATTTCAAAGCAATGCAAAATTACTTTTAAAAAACAATTTGCAAGTCATTTTTTTGATTTTTAAAAAATACTGTCTATTTTTAAAACCACATGCTTAAATAGACTCTGTAGTCAATAAGGTTACCAAAAAGGTTATTCTTGCCATTTTCGTTATAAAAATCATTGGCGAGATCCTTCTCTCTAGAGCACTCCGCCACCATCTGTTCCCTTCCACTTCTGATTTGGGTTAAGGTCCTGCTCGCCCGCCGGGCTGATTCTGTGAGGCAACTCCCAGGGTGGTCCCAGACGGATGGCGCGAGCTGCACCAACCGAGCAGTGTTTCTCAGGACCGTCCCTGGCGACAGTGAAGCGCCGCAGCTGCTTCCGGAACTTTCGGGTCTGAGTTTTCGTTGGAGGAGTCAGAACTGAGCTGCGCGGGCGGGGCGTGGAGGCTGAGGAGTGGGCCCGGGCAGGTGCGCGGGGCTCTGGCTGGCCTGGCCACTGCGGTCCAAGCTGGTGCCCTCGCTCTGGACTCTGACCCCAGGGCCTGCCGGCCGTCAGAGGTGGTTGATGGGGTTAAAGGCTCTGGGCTCCGACGCAGCCCCTGCGATGCTCAGCCAGGCGTCCAGAGAGCCCTGGGAGGGGGTGTGGACAGGAGTGTCCTCAGCAAGAGACAGCATCATTGCATACGCCTGGGGAGAGGACAACACCGGGGACGTGAGCCTGGGGTGCCGCACCCCTCCCCCGCCTCCCGTGTGCCTGGTCCACCGGGGGAGGGCAAGGGCGCCGCGGAGGCTGATTCTGCCCCTGCCCGAAGGAGGGAGATGCAAGGGCGTCTGAGAACAAGGAGTGGGGAGGCTGCCTCCTGCCCAGAGCAACGCCAAGACCCTGCGGCCCTGCCCACGGGCTCCCTCGGCCTCTTTGGGGTGCACCCCTGCAGTCACCCCTCCCTCCCGCGTTTTCTCTGCCGAGTGATCGGCAAAACCATGTGCACACGTGTCTGGTCCGGGAGGGCCCTGGGACCCGCGGGCAGTTTCCGCTGAGACCCCCATGCCTGCAAGTCAGTCTCTGCCTGGGAGGGCAGGGGACACCTCTTTTGCCGACTGTGGTGACACCACGGAGTTACTTCTGGGAAAGGGAGGTGTGGCCATTCAGAGCGGTCGGGATTACTGGGGAACGCAGGTTGTTTCCTGGCATTAGACTGTCCATGGGGTCTGCCCCAGCCCAGGACAGGAGGTGCCGGGACCCAGGGCTGCTCGGAGCATGGTGTGCAGGTTAGCGGGGTGGAGGGGTGCAGATAGGAAGGCCAGGGCTCGCCCCACCCGCATTAACACTGGACATAATTAGTAGAAGACGCAGACAGACATGCAGACAGCTGTTGCTGAGACCTGGGGAGGTCTGGCCCCTCTGGGAGGGCAGCAGAGAGCTGGGTGAGACCCCGACAGGGTCCTACGGCCACCTACCCTAGGGAGCGGAGACAGGCAGTGCCCGGGGCCAAGCCTGGGGCCCTCGCTGACCTCGGTCCCAGCTCCAGCTTGGAAGCAGGGACCGCCTGACTAGGCAGCTTCCCCTGGGAAAAGCTTGGGCTGCAGGGCACTCGGGCATGGATCAGAGAGGGAGGGAGGCTGAGGCAGCCAGATGGGCGGGGGACCTGCTCGTGAATACCGCCCTCTGGGGCCCAGAGGAAGGGGACCCACATCTACGTGTGCACCAGCACCTCTGGTGGGGGCTGCTCATGGGGGTCCCGCCCCCTGCCGTCTGCTTTCAGCCCCTCCCTGCTGCACACAGCTTTTGGGAGGGCGCAGTCGGCGGGGCCTCTCTCTAGCCAAGGTGATGGTGGTGGGCGTCTGGGCAATGGGCCTAGCTTCCCCCAGGCACAGGACGGACCCAGCAGGAGGCACGTACTGGGGTGTCCCCCGGCTGTGGAGCCAGGTGGAGGTGGGGCGGGGCTCTGACGGGCACCTACCTGGTTCTTAGCCTGCCTGCACAGGGACTGTTTTAAAGTCTCAGAGTCTAAGGTGGAATTAAGCACATCTTTAACTTCAAACGCTTCCTCAGCTGCTCTGCGGAGGTCCAGCCCCTTCCCAAAGGTCGGCATCGGCTCCAAAGCTAACAGACCGCCTTCTTGCTCCTCAATAAACCTGCACCAATGACCAGGGAGAGGGAGGGACCCGGTGTCAGCCGGTCTGGCCTCTGGCCGCCTCTCTGACCCGCACGCCCGGCTCCGTGCCTGCATGCTTGCCACGGCGCCTCTACAAGCCACATGCACAAGGAGACGGACACACGGACACACGGACACCTGAACGGGAAGCCACACGGATGCGGGGGAGTGGGAGGACAGCGGCCCCAGAGGTGGTGAGTGCGTGCACACGCGTCAGCAGCCCTGGGTGGGAGGGCTGGGAAGGGGCCTCCTGGCAGCTCTGCAGGGCCACGGCCCCTTCTCCCAGGACACAGAGGAGCAGGAAGCGCCATCTCCGAAGGGCCTCCCCCAGCGGGACCTAGGGGAGCATCACTAGGGCCAGCAGTAGGTGACAGGCAGGCAGGACGGGGGTGGGGGGAAGGCTCCAGCCAGCACAGGTTCCATGCGGGGTGCTCAGAACCGGGGGCTTCTGCGTCTGCTCAGCGGGGACCGCTCTTCCCTGCGCCTGCTTCCAGCCTGCAGGGCTGTGGGGACCGAGGGCCCCAACGCCCCGCCCTGGCCGACCTCGCCCTGCAGAGGCTGGGGGTGCAGAGCTGGGCAGGAGCCAAGCCCGCTCCGGCTGGGGTGTCTGAGGGGGAGGTCGCTCTGGCAGTGCTCAGACCCCCCACGCGTCCCCGAGCTCATGGCCGCCCCCACCTCCGGGTGTGGTCGAAGCCCATGGCCAGGGAGGCGGGCGGCTCCTCGTCCTCCTCATCCTCATAGGTGGCCTGGGGCTCAGGCGCAGGGGACACGGTGTCGTCCTGCGACTTCCCGGCCAGGCTGTCCTCGTCGTCCTCCTCCAAGTCGTCGTCCTCCTCCTCCACGTCCTGTGGCTTCCCACTGGCCAAGCCTGGACACGGGGCGTTGCCATCCAGGTCCTGGATGTCCGGCCTAGAATGACACGGGAGGAGGCTGGCACTGGTGGTCGGGAATGCACGGAGCGCGGGTCCTGGGCCCACTCGTCCCTCCCTGGGCCCAAACACCGTCCCTGCAGGGTGAGAGCAGTGGAGGCTGTGGGAGAGTCCAGGAGGGGAGCACCAGTGCTGAGGGTGGCAGGGGCAGGGCCACACAGCAGCGGCTCTGTCATGCCAGAGGGGATGCCAGGGCCATCTGGGGTTCATGCAAGTGTGGGTGTCGGGGAAGGTGGCCCTGCACTGGCGCTGGGGTTGGGCACTGCACGAGGGCTGCCCTCAGATTCCGGTCAATGCATGCTCCTTCCAGCCAGCCCAGAGAACTCCAGGACATGGGCATCGGCCCGGGGGGCTGGGGGCTCCTGGGTTCTGGAGCCTGAGGCTGGGCTCAAGGTTGCCTCTCACCAACAGTCTGCAGCAGGATGAGTGTGCTTCAGAGCTGCGTGGACGCCTCTGCAGCCCAGGTCGGACCCCGCTCCCTCCCCCTGGGTCACTGCAGCCACAGGACTTCCACTCTGGTTGCTCATTATTGAACAGAAAAGGAAAAACGCATGCCGGCGAGACTGTGGGCTCTCACTTCTTCCAGAAAGTGCCCGTGGAGTTTGGTTCACCCTCACGTCCATGACCACGAGCTGAGCCCGGTGGGAGCCCTGGGCCACTGGGCAGGTGTCGGACACCCAGCAGAGGGGTGATAGCAGGGTGCGTGATGCTTCAGAGTCCCACATTCAGGGCCCGGAGCCCACTCCTCCTTGTCTTTGCTCAGCCCAGGGGACCATCCACGGCCACCCTGGGAGGCACCACGCTCTCGGGAGGCACGTGGTCCTGTTCTTGGCATCAGAGCAGACGGTGACGGCCTCTCTGGGCAATCGGCCTCCAACGCAGCCGTGGCTGGACGCACATGCACAGGACTGGGCTGCGGAGGACCCCCGAGCTCCTGGGTCTCCAGACACACGTCTCCACCTCCTGTCCTTCCAGGTGAAAGCAGGAGATGCTGATACCTGATCTGCCTTCCAGGACAGGCAGAACCTCAACAGGTTTCAGGCTTGTGGACGTTTCCCCGTTGCCAGTCCCTGTGTTGGGACCCAGGGCCTGCATCTTGCCCAGGCTCTTGGCGGAGTGACCTTGGGCAGGGGCTTGGCCTCACAGTGACATGAGAGTCCCTCGCAGTGCACTCTGAGAATGGGACCATGGGCGGTGGGGAGAGCCCCGATGTGGCTCTCAGGTCAGGTCCACCACATGCCGTGTGTCACTAAACCACACCCGGTGGCCTGGGCGGGTTTGTAGACGATGCCGCTATTTGGGAGCAAGGACTAAAGGCAAAGAGACCTTTATCGCTGCTGCCCCTCCCCCACACAGGATATCAGCCCACTGACGGGTGGTGTCTGGAGGGGACAGTGGCCCTGGCTGGGGCTGCACCACAGACTGGAGGCCTGAAGCAACAGAGACTCCTCCTCTCACAGCTCCGGAGCAGAAGTCAAGGCGTGGGCAGGGCCGGCTCCTCCGAGCCTTCTCCCCAGCTTCTCGTGCTGTGGGCCGTCTTGGCCACCCCGGCTCTGGACACATCGCCCCCGTCTCTGCCTGCATCTCCCTGCGGTGCTCTCCTGGGCATGTCTGTCTCCAGTGTCCCCTTTCGCAAGGACCCCGGTCCTCTTGGGCGAGGCCCGCTCTGCTCCAGGACGGCCTCGTCATTTAGCTGCCTCTTTAAAGGCCCCATCTCTAAAGCGTCACCTTCTGAGGTTCTGGGGTTAGGACGTCAACTGTGAATTTTGAGGGGATGCAGTTCAACACAGGGGCTGTGGGGCTGCAGGACCGGGAAGCCTGATGGGCCCCGAATTCCCAGCGACGGAAACGAGGAGGAAACTGGCTGTGGACGATGACTGGGTCATGGCAGCGCTGGCCCGAGATGGGCTGCCCGAGTCCAGGAGGACTGGCCAATTAACGTCCACCTTGCCCGTGGCCTTGCTCTGGACGACGATGAGCCTCCTGCGTCCCCCTGGCTCTCAGGACGAGGCTGGCTGGGCTGCGGCACCACGTGCAGCAGACGGGCTGCCTGAGTGAGGGCCTGGGTTGAGGCCCAGCTCTGCCGCCCACGTTCTGAGGGACCCGCAGCAGCCTCCCCTGCCCTGTGGGGACGGCCCTGGCTGAAACGCCCCACGGCAACAACAAGGGTGACGATGGTGCCTGTTCCCTCTTCATCCCATGTGCCGGGAGGCCCAGCCAGCCTCGTCCTTCTGGCAACGGCCCCTCCGTCTGGCGGGGGCTCGAGGAGCACCCCCCCGCTCAGGGCATGGAGGCCTTGCTGTCCCCAGGACAGCTCAGGACCGTGGCACCACACCTGGTCCTGGGTCCACCCCAGCGAGGATGCTGTTGGCAATCCTCGTCTGTCCTTGTCTGGCTCTGCTCTGGGGCTCACGGGCACCTCCGTTTGGGGGCCTGTCTTCCACGGAGAGGATGCGCCTCGGGCCCAGCTGTGGGTCTCGGGCCCTGACAGGAAGCCCGCTCTGCAGGTGGAGGCCGCGCTGCTCAGAGCAGGCGGCTCTCACTGGGTGGCCTCAGAGTGCCGCTTCTCAGGTCCCTTGGGTCGCTGTGCCTGGGGCCCCAGGCAGGACGCCAGGGCACTCTGTGGGCTACAGGGCGGGTGGGGTCCCACCCAGGTGGGAGTCGGGCTTTGGGGGCTGTAGCCCACACCTAGTAGTGTCTCCCTGTCCTGCCGAGAGCCCCCCAGGTGAGGTCACCTTCCCAGGGGCGTGGAGTTCGGACATGGCTCAGCCACAAACAGAGCCCCAGGGCCTCCCCCACTTACTGCGTGGACAGGTGCCCGGTTCCTCCCCGAGGAGAACCGGGAAGATGAGCTCTGCCCTGGAGGAGGGTGGGGAGGGAGCCGGGGTCTGTGGCCGCAGAGCCACAGCCCACCGAGGCCAGTGCGGTAAGGGCCCGCCCGGCCATGGGACTGGAGCCAGGCACCCAGTCCAGTGGGCCTCAGTTTCCCCTCTACAGAACTAGGGGATTGCATCCTGAGGCCTCTTAGAGTTCAGAGCATTTCTGGCTCTTTGCTGGCTGGTCTGTATTAGCTTTTCCCAAGAACCTCTCCCCGGGGGTTTGAAATGTTCTCCCAGAGAAAGGGGCCCCAGACACACACTGAGCCCTGGGACCCAAGGTTGCACAGAGCACCTGCCCACATTCCTCGGTCTGAATTATGCTGTTTTCCTGCTGCTCTGTGTATGTGCATGTGTATATATGTACACACATATGTATGTGTACACGTGCACACACGTACATGTATTTGTACATGTATGCCCCACGGACATATATGTGCACCTGTCTATGGGTTTGCATGTGCACCTGTGTGCAAGTGCATGCATCTATGCACAAGTGTATATGCATAGATGTGTGTACACATGTGTATGTGTATACGTGTGTGTTTAAAGGTGCAGCATTCTTGGTTGGAAACCGTTAGTGCCCCCAATTAAACTGAAATGTCCTTGAGTTTCAGAGGCGCAACTCCGCCTGCAGCAGGCGCTCGCTTGGCCGGCAGGTTGCACACGCAGCTGTTAACGGGAGGCCGGACGACAGCGGCTGCCACTCAGCCTGGTGCTGGGCGCTGTGCCGCAGCTCGGGGTGCTGACTGTCGTCACCTCCTCCCCTTCCCAGCTTCCCAGAGCCCGGGGGCCCACCCTCTGCCGTTGGGCCCTCGGTCTCCATCCAGGTGTGCTGGGGGCTGGTGTGGGGCGGAGGTGCGCGCTCTGAGGGTGGCCCACAGGGACGCTGGGTGCAGACCTCCCTGGGCCAGGACAGTCTTCTTACCGTTTGTCCGTTCGCGATGACACTTGGCTCATCTCACTATTGGCAATAAAGTTCCTGATTTCAGAGAAATAGGAGTCTTCCTTCTCGTCCAAAAGTGGGTGGTTGTCCGACTCGGAGGTGGGGGAGGAGGCGCTGGTGCCCAGGTGGTTGGTGAGGACCCCGGTGTGCTGGCTCACTGCGGACAGGGCGGGAGCGTCAGGGCGCACCCTTCAGCGGAACCCCTCCCTCCTCGGGGCCAGCCCGCCCGGCTGTCAGCGTGGACACCATGGATTCGGGGTGCTCTCGGGTTCTCTCTAACAAACAGGTTTGAGGGGTGCCTTTCGGCGTTCCCCAGAGCCGGCACGTGGCCCTGGCTGCAGGTCCCTCCCTTCCCCTTCCGGCGGCACATGTCCGTGTCTCCTCTGCAGGGCCTGCCCTGCGGGGCTCTGGGGACAGGGTCCCGCCCCACCATCCCGCCCACCTGGCACGTTCTCGTGCTCGTGCTTCTTGAGGTGCCTGTCCAGGTTGGTCTGCTGCCCGAAGCAGCGGTTGCACAGGTGGCACTTGAAGGGCTTCTCCTTGTTGTGGATGTTGCGGACGTGCCGCTGGAGGTTGGAGGAGATGCTGAAGGAGCGGTCGCAGTACTTACACCTGGAAGCACACGCGGAACCGCAGAGGGCGGTGGGAAGGGGCCTCGCCTCTGCCCCCGCCCACGGCTGTGCCCCCTGTGCGTCCCCAAACCTGCTGGCTTAGTGGCTTTAGAGCCGGTAGACGTCACGGGGCAGGTGTCCCTAGAAACAGCCCGGTTTAAAGAAGCAGGTGCTCAGCCTCCCCGTTGTCCTGTGGGTGGCGGATCTGCCTGAACGTGCCCCGTAGCCTGGGTGTGTGGTGTCCAGACCCTCCCCTCCCGTCTCTGGCCCTCTGCCGTCAGAATCCCCAGCCCAAGGCCCCTGGGCCAGCAGGTCTGCTGCTGTGTGTGTGGGTGGGGGGTGGGGGGGTTGCCTTGCCCCAGGCAGCCTCAAGAGGGCGTCCTTGTACCACGGAAGGACGCCCAGGCAGGGGCTGGGATGGCGCTCCCTGAATCCTTCCCTCCTAGTACCCCCGGGGGGCTGGGCCCGTGGGCAGGCCTGTCTCACTCAGGGCTCGGCTCACCAACCCACTGACTGGGGGGTGGGGGCTGCCCAAGGCTCTTAACTGCCCGAAGGCGGGTGGGGGTCCGCAGCCTGGCCACCTGGTCGGATGGAACGACCACACGTGCCCCTCTGGGCACCGCCAGCTCCACCTCTCAGTTGGTCTTTGCCCCCTTCTGTGGGGGTGGCCAGGGCTGCTTGGCAAAATTAGAAGGGGGTGCCCTTCCCTCCAGATGCTTCCACAGCAACCAGCCGCCGAACGTTATCACAACACCCGAGTTCATGAGAGTGAGGCACTTCATAGCCAGAAAACTGTCATAGTAACAACAAGGGTGCCTGCCACGTGAGTGGCGTGTGGTGAGCAGCTGCAGGGCTGGGGCCTGCGTGCTGGACACGACCTTCACAACTGCACGTGGTGGCCCCGAAGCAGGGAAGGGGGGTTCCTGGGGGGCTGAAAGCTGGACCTGAGCAGCAAGATGTCCCGAGAGAAAGGGGCAGAGCTGGGCTGGGGAGGGTGAGTTAAGAAGGAGCCTTCCGGGCTCTGTGGACACCACGTGCTGCCTGCAGAAGGAGCGGGGTCCCCATTGTGGGGGTCCGCACGCAGCCAGAGGGCTTACTGAGGGCCCCTCCTACAGGCTGGGTGACAGCATCAGGAACCCTGACACGCACGCATGCAGAGCACGTGTGTGCATGTGTGTGCACACGTGCACACTCGTACATGCTCATGCCTGCGTGAGCACCTGGTCACCAGAACTCCCCCGGTGCTTATCTGGGTCTCAGAGGCGCACAAGCACTTGGAAATTTTGCCTGTATGATTGTGCATTTTCACATTTTGAGAACAAAACAAGCTGTACCACATCCACAGCACAACATGCAGAAGTCCAGGGCCGCAGATGCTCGGGGGCTGAGCCTTCCGGCAGCCACGGCCCACGCGGGGAGGTTTAGGGGGCACATGGGTGGGGCTCGTTCACCCGGGGGCGTGGCTGTTCTAAACACGATGGCCTTGCATTCCTGCAGCAGGGCCAGGACTTACCAAGCCCCCACCCCGAGTTGTGCTGGTGACCTGCTCCAGGGCAGCTCACACGGACGGGGGCAAGCCTGAGGACAGCTGGGAGCCCTGGCCTCCCAGACCGGGAGGGGTGGCCCTGCGTTTGTCATCCCAGAGGCAAACCGTCCAGCCATCATGGCCTTAGGGGCCTCCCTGGGCAGGACGCGTTAGCCCCCATGCCCCCGGGTGTGTTACCCTGGCCCAGGAGCCAAGCACTCCCCACATGAAGCCGGGGGGCAGCTACGTGAAACACCGTCCTTGGAGTTTCAGAGCCTGGGGGTCCCCCGCACCTGCTTCCCAAGCCGCCTGATAAAACCTAGGAAGTTTAATAAGGTGTCCCCTAGAGAATGGGGGGCAGCCCTGCTGGAAGGGTCCCCTCTTGCCAAGGGCCTTCTCCCAGGCTGGGCCGTAGCTGCCCCAAATCTCACTTCCACCTCCCGAGAACCACCGCGGTGCTATTCCGGGGCTTCATTCATTCAGTTCCCAAACCTCCACCTGAGGCCAGGCCCACCCGGCCCCTCCACAGTAGCCAGCAAAGAATAACATGGTCCCCAGGCTCCTCTGAAATGACCCTCAGTCTCCTCTGCACCCTGACCCCAGGGGCCTGGCCTAGGCCTCACTGCGGGGCCCCTGCCTCTCCTGAGCTCAGCTGGCCTGCCCTGGGAGACCCGGGGAGCACTGGGTTTCTCCCGAAGCTGAGATGTCCAGCAGCCCGACTGGGACCCGCCACCTGCACAGCTACACCAGGAGGCACCAGCTGTCCTGTCTCTCTGGGCATGCACGGTGACAGAGGGGTTCAGGCTCGAGCCCTCCTAGCGGCTGGGTGGGGGACGCTTCGGTGCCCCACCTGACACCCCAACACGATAGTTCAGAGAGGAGGAATTTCACATTCCAAAGTGCATCGTCTCACCTCCCTCATCCTAATGCACCCTTCAACTCACAGCACCCTGATGGCGCCAGGATCCCGGGCCATCCTGCTCGGTAGGGTGGTCACTCGGGAAGGACAGATCTGATTTTGCATCTAGACCAGAGGTGAGGCCAAGGCAGGGCTGGGGGTTCAGCCCCTGCCCAACAAGAGGCTCCTGTGGGGTGGAGTGGGTGCCCGCCGGCAGGCGCCGCAGGCTGTCGGTCTGTCTGTCTCTGCGCTCACACACACAGAGTTCAGTTCCTGGTTTTCCTGGGAATGCAGGGACCCTCAGACAAACTCCACCTAATGGCTCCTGCGTGACCTTGGAGTGGGGGCATTTGCAGTCGGAAACCGGGCTGCGGGAGAGGCCGGTCCACAGGCAGGAGGGCAGGTCTCCCGCGCGACACTTGGGGCCAGGCAGGGCAGGAGGGCTGCGCCTTCAGTTTGGTCGTAGAGTCCCGCGTGTGGCCTCTCCTGTTTCTAATCTAAATAAATGGCCCGGACAGAGAAGCCCGTTGGAAATTTAGGGGAGCAGTGAGCCCTGGGCTTCCAGGGAGCAGAGTTCTGCGAGCAGCTGGGATTCGCGTTGTAAATAAGCTAACAAGTGGCCAGTGAAATTTATGGCTGCGCCGCATAAAACAACACGCCACCGAGCTCCGGACGGGAGGACACAGAGCAGCCACCGCGAGCTGTGGAGGCTCTGAGAGGACCTCGCTGCGACCCCAGGGACACCGGCCACTGTGCCGACTGTGGCTCGGGGTAGGGCAGGGTAACGCGGCTGGCCCTGGGCCCCAGAGCCTCGGGAGCCTGAGAACCGGGCCTGGGCAGCAGCGTCCTCCCTGGGATCCAGGGGGCCACCCCCAGCCACCGTTGGGGGCGGGGGGTAACTGCAAAAGCGGGGGAAGAAAAAGAACATACTTTGAAACCAGCCCTAAAAATAAACTGAGAAAGAAGAGGACGTGTACAGCCTGGTGGCCCCCATGGAGACATGACTGCCTCCCTTCACATGGAAGGCAGGACGGGAGCCTGGCAGGAATTTGGGAACAGCTGCAGAAGGGGGCGTGAGGCACGGGACCACAGGTCCCCGCAGGAGCCCCCAGGCCGGCCTACGAAGAATCCCCCCCAGCGGCATCCCGGAGAGACCCCTGAACGCACTGCCAGGACGGATGCTGGGAAGCGGCCCCTTGTTCCCTGTTCGATTTCTACATCTCTGCAACCCGAATCCCATGGAGCCCGCACACTTCCTTTTTTATGAATTAAGAGCGACATTCACTGCACCTCGTCTTCCAACCCCACTCGAAACCTCTGGGCCAGGAGAGGCTGAGCGCCCGCGACAGCTCTCGGGCTGGGCCTGGTGGGTGGGAGGTTTGCTTTCCCCCAGGAAATATACCTGCCACACCAAAGGGTCTTTCTTCCCCCACCTCGGGGCTTTGCCACACATTCTGAATGATTCTAGATCATCCGAGGCAAGGGCTTGAAAGGAGGAGACCTCCAGTGTCGTCCAGTGTGATTGCCCTGTCACTGCAGGCAACCATGGCGGCCCCACTTCCTCCCACTTGCGAGGGCTGCGTCGGCCCGGCTTCCCCAGGGCGCACACGCACGCACGGGCAGCATGCACGGACTCAGGTGCTGGCACCAAGGCAGGGCTCACACCCTGCAGGCGCGGAGTCGGGGGTGGCGGCACAGTGGGCTTCTGGGGACAGATGCTCATTTTCCTCTTCCAACTTAAAATCCTTCCAACTATCAGAGTGAGCCCAGAAACCACCAGCGGTATCAAAAGGCAAGCTACACACTCCAAAGCCCGGCACAGGCTCGCCTCGGGCCAGATAAAGTCAGGATTTGCAACACAAACTTGCAAAGCAATTATTGTTACAAAGTCGAAACTCACAGATTGGAGAGAGCAAAAGAAATCAATGATAATTAAATTCCTCTATAAACACAGCCTGACCCTCTGGGGGCTCTTAGCACGCAACACTGTCCAGAAGTCGGCTCTCATTACAGACAAAACACATGGCTCATTTCTGGGAGGAGACCAGACCAAATAAATCTTTCTGCCGCTAGCCTTTGTTACGTCCTAAGTTACCATGTTTCGGAGAGTGGACGTGGGCGGCCGTGTGCTGGGGAGCGCTGGGGACACTAGCAGACAGCGGGCAGGTGGCAGGAGCTGTCATTCACCTGCGGGACGGCCCCGCCCCGGGGCAGACACACTTGCTCCGTCTCAGAGTGGGGCTGGGGACCGTGACGCCTGCAGGTGCCCGTGTGGCCTCCCTCCCCGGGATGGAGACACGCACTGAGCCCCCAGGGCCTGTGTTATCGTGTGGTCACTTCCCGGCGACTCTAATCCCTGTGTGGCCAGAGTACAGAAATCCTACACCGTCCACTTAAAGCCACGCTACACTCTATTCCCAGAGGCTTCTGCGAGCCAGACACACCCGGCGTGTGTTGCTGGATTTGTCTTGGTGCAGAACTAGCATCGCCCCACTGTCCTCCCGGTTACAACCACCTGCAGCTCTTGTTCAAAATGCCAACTCCCAGGCCCCCCAGGCAGTCAGGACACCACCTCGGTCCTTCTGTGGCCCAGAGACAAAGAGAACAGGGCTGTCCTGGGGCCACAGTGGTGAGCCGGGCTGGCCGTGGCTCGACCGCAGGCGAGTCTCGGGGCGTCTCTGAGCCTCGGGGCCCCCATCTCTGACAGGGGGATGACAGGCCTTGCTGGGAGGCTGCTGGGAGCCCAGGTTCAGTGACTCCACATCCCCACGTGCTCTGTGGCCGCTTCTCTGGGGCAGCTCAGGGGGCGAAGGCGGGATCTCGGGAGCAGATGCATGGCTTCCCTTCCAGGGTTGCGGCGGGGCACCCAGCCTCCGCGTTTGCCTGGAGCTCCCTCCCTGCCCTCTGCCCGATCCCTGGTCTGCCACCTGCGGGTGGGGCAAGCTCAGCCACCGTGAGATGCTCAGAGTTGGGCCGGGTGTGGTGAAGCTGACGTTACCCCCAACAGACCCCCTGCCGCCCTGGCTTTGGGTCAACCTCTAACTCTGGGCCCTGCCTGTGTGGACAGCCCAGGGCAGGTGGAGAACTGCTCCCTGGCACCCGCCTTTGTGAGTAGGGCCAGAGCCCTCCAGAAGGTTCCTGGGCACCTGCTGCCTCGTCCTTACCACATCCCAGGAGGGCGGGGCCAGAGACTGACCAGGCCCAAGGTCCTAGCACCAGCCCCCTGGCCCCGCCCACTGCCCTTGCGGTGGCCCTGGACTGCCGCAGGGCCCCTGGGGAGTCCACAGAGCACCAGGGCAGGTGGCTCTGGCCCCCACCCGCACTGTGGCTCCTACCTGTACGGCTGCTCCCCGGTGTGTGTTCTCAGGTGTCTCGTGAGATTTGCTGATCTGGGGAAGATCTTCCCACAGTACCTGGAGCGGAGAAAGGGGGAGGCGCGGGGCCGTTAGGGAGACTCACACTGCCGTTCCCGGGAAAGCTCTCGATTCGGCGTTTCACGCCTAGTGTGCAGGTGGCTCTGCCCGGCACCCAGGTTCCCAATCTCTTCCTCAGCCCCGGAGCCCAGCCTCAGTCTCCAGAGACGCTGGCATGGGCCGGCCCTGCCCCTGAAGTGGCTCGGCCCTTGGCCCAGCAGTGGACAGAGCTGGCCCAGACTGGCTGGACGGGCCTGCACCAGCTGGTGGGGTGGCCGAGTGTCCTTCCCAACACTGCGGAAACTGGCAAAAGCTGCCGCGCTGGGCGTCCTGTCCCCTCCCGGGCTGAGGTGAAACACCCACCAGCACACCTCGGCCTTGGTCCTTCCGAATTCAGACGGGCCTCGCGAGGTGGCACTGTCTCGAGCTCACGTGAGCACAGCTTGGAGGGCAGGGGAGACTCCCCACTTATCTGGGGACAGTGGCCTCAAGCAGCTGCGCTTCGCTGTGGCCACGGCCCTGAACCTCCCTGGAAGCACGAGTTCACGGCCACCACACGGCACCAGAGCCCCCGCCAGGCCGCCCTGCCAGCACCTGGGTGCCGCACCTGCAGGTGTACCGCTCCTTGCCCTTCCTGAGGATGGGGTCCGAGAGCGTCGGGGGTGGGGACCGGAAGTTGAAGGGGTGGTGGGGGAGGGGCTGCAGGGAGCTGCCCGCGTCAGCTTTCATGGCCGTAAAGCTCTCCAGCTTCTCCGTCATGGTTTCGATGGCTGACATCTGTTGGTGCAAGAGGGGACAGGTTATGAACTGGGCGAGCTGTCCCGTCTTCCACCCTCATGGGCACCTGGGAGGCTCAGACCGAGTGTGGCGGTGCGCACTCAGGTCACCGGAGCCAGTGGTTCCTGGCGTCTTCTTGGCCACTGGATTGGGTTCTTTCACCTTCTGTGGCCAGCCCTGGTCCAGTGTGTCCCTGCGCGCCCAGTTAGCATCTGGCCTGGGAACTGGAACTGACCTCGACAACTGGCCTCTGCCTGGGTTGGGTGAGACCAGGGTATGGCAGACCACAGATGTTGGTGACCACCCAACCCTTATTTTGACCTAGGCCAGCAATGCCCAGCTGGCTTGACCCCTGGCCAGCACTCCTGATTGGCCAGTTTGGGTTAAACTCAGAATCACTTTTCATTTTTTTGTTCTGTTTTGTTTTTCAGTCTTGAAAAATAAAGAGCAACCCGAATCTCAGCTGAAAATACACATGGCGGGCTTGAGGAGGCACTGCCGCCAGGTGGCACGCGCCATAATTGCAGGCAAAGTGCTAAGAAGGAATTTGGTCGTCTCTGTGTGGCCAGATCTCATGAACGAAATATCCAAATTAGTAATGCCCATGGTCACACGACCCAGGGCAAGTTGACATGGGCAGAAGGAGCTGCTTCTCTCTCCCTGGCGATGCCAAGGCTTGCTCGAGGACAGGGGAGCACAGATTGGGCATTTTCCCCCCCAGGGGCCGAGTTCTGATCAGAGTCCCAAACTGTGCCTCCGTCCCCATGACAGGAGGGGGAGGGGCTGGCAAGCTGCTCAGGGGTCAGCAGCGCCTCTCCCCGCCCCCGCTCCCCTTGATAACGGGAACAGCTCCCAGATGGCGGTGGGCCACCTTGTGGCGCCTGCTGTGCGTGGGGCCCCTGGGAGGCTGGGCGGGGGGAAGGGAAGAGCTCTCATTACTCCCAGAAGGTAAACAAAAGGGACGAAAACTCTGAGCCACAGCTCTCGTCACCGAGCCTGTCAATCGTAGACCAGTGTCTCCAGGGCTGTGGCCGGCCCGCAGCAGGCTTTTTACAAACGCTGCCTGGAGGCCAGTGGTGGAGACATTTTGCTGTGCGGGGAACGACCAACTGGTTGCAATAAAAACACCCTGAGTGGAGTTAATCATAGGAAACAGCATCCGTCCACGGTGGCTGAGGCCTCCCCTGGCCCCTCACCGGCTCTGCCCAGGCCACACTGCTATGGGGCAGGCACACGTCCCTCATCGAGAGGCACGGTGCTTCTGGCTTGTCCCCGCTAACGGACAGATGGAAACTGCCTTGCTCCCTGGGCCACCAACCAGCCCCTCGCCAGCCCCTCCACAGCCTGGACGATGGGTGCCCAGGGTGGCGCTGAGGCCCTGGACACACAGGCTGCTGCCCACCTGCCCGTGGGTCTCGGTTGCAGCCCTGGAATACTCCTCTCCACCCCAAGGCTCCGCAGGACCCCCAGAGCTGTTGAGGGGCCGCACCCAGGCAGGACCACCTCGCCCTGCACCCAGGGGCCACACACCCACATGTCGGGCCTCAGAAGCGGAAGGGTCTGGTGGTGGTGCTGCCGGGCACCTGCGTGGTTCAGGCCAATTTAGTGACCTCCCGTGCTCTGTAGACGCCGTTAGCTATCCGGTGCTTTCTCCCGACCTCAGGCCATTTAATTTCGTGACTTGCTGATAGCCTCCCCGGCCTCCTCCTGTCTCTGGGCCTCCGGGGCAGGCAGTGGGGTGTGGGCAGGAGGCAGAGTGGGCGGCCACCCCCGCCGGGCCTCCCTTCCTTGGGCCTGGGTGGGCCTCTGCTGCCCGCCTGCTCCACCCGATCAGATGTTCCCGCCGAGCTCCCACACAAACACAAACACAGGATGTGCCTGGCCGGCCTGTGGCTCTTTCCAGCCTGTCCCGAGGAAAATCACGGGAAGTTGTTAGCCCAGCGCCATGGCCCCAGTGAGACAATGGGAGGCGCTAAGTTTAGCTGTGAACTAAGCCCAGGCGCAGGTTTCACAAACCGGAGGGGGTCATCCCACGCGGGAAAAGCCAGAGGGAACAATGCCCGTCTGGGTCTGGGGGGGGGCCGGTCCCAGCATAGCACGACCCTCCAGGTGGGGCGGGGGAGGGCCAGGAGCAGCCTGAGGCTCTGGGGGGCTGGGCCCCAGCAGTGAGGGCGGGTGGGCGTGGGGGCTGGGAATGGCCAGACTGCCCTGGCCCCGATGCCCAGCCCCACGTGGCCCCCCGTGACCCTCCCCGAGGAGCTGGCGGGAGCACCCCAGGCTCACTGGGGTCTGCGCCGCCCACCCAGACTTTCGGGCTCTCCAGGCACATCTCCTTCCCTGAGCCCCACTCCCCTCCCTGCGGATGGCCCGGCCTCCCTCTGGGTCCCCTCCCGCCACTGCCTGCCTCGGGGTCTGCTCCGCGTCCCCGCATGCTCAGGCCCTGCCTCTCTTCTGGTCTTTTCATTTATTAATGAACACACTCAGGTCTTGCACCCCCAGAAACGCCAGCCTCCCTGTGGTACCACCGGGGCTGCTGCCCTCACGTTCGGAATTCCTGGGCTCTCTCCGTCCCAGCTCTGACCACCACTCCACTGGACCTCTTCCCCCTCCTGGAGCCACAGGCCACAGGTCAGGGCCACCGCTCTCCAGCCCACAGTGGCCCTGGGCCACAGGGAGAGAACCCTCCTCTGCCTTGGCGTGTGGCGTGGCCTGGACGGGAACTCGGGCTGCCCTACTGCAGAGCCCCTGTGCTGCCACAGGCAGCGTATGGGGTCCCAGGGGTCCCCCAGCTGCCCGCCGTGGGTTTTACCTGGGGGTGGAACAGCAGTGGGGACGGCCGCAGGTACTTCTCCTTCAGGACTCCCACGGGGTCTGTCACCTTCCGCTTTTCTACCCTGCTGGACAGCAACACAGAGGGTTACGTACCCCGCCGAGCCACCGCCCGCTGGGTGCCCGTCTGTGCCCCGGTCGGTCACGAGGTTGGGAAGCGGGGCCTGGCCAGGGCCGCCCTGCCAGCTCTCACCTGAGTCCTGTCGGTCTTGGGGACCTCAGGGCCTGGCCTGCCAACTCGCTTGCACAGACCCTCCCAGCCACCACCTGCCCCTCAACACTCCCACACGCTCCCCACACCTTCCACCCCCTGAGGGCCCCAAACCACCCCAGCTGCTGACGCCTGTGCACGTCATGAGTGCTTAATGTGGGAGCCTAGAACCTTCTCTGACGGCCCCACGCTGTGCACACCAGCCCCCGCCAGCTGGCCGCCAGCCTGCACGGGTGGCCTGGTGTCGGGCACCTGGACTGTCCCGCAACAGGGCGTGGCTCTCCCTGGGCTCGATGTTCACGGCCCGACCTCCGGGAAGTGGGCTCTGCCCACGCATGCAGATAACTGTGAGTGACCAGCAGTTTTCCTGAGGACATCACCAGGAACCCCCATGGCAACCTGGCAGGGCTCCACCTGAAACCCTGAAGGCTGCCTAAAGTGATCATTCCAGAATCATCCCCAAATGCCAGCGACAACTCTGTTGACTTGATTACGAAACAAATCTCCCATGGAAAACAGGTTGTGGTAGGGCGTCCACACGTCCCTGCCCTGACCACAGGACTCCAGGGCTGCCCGGCCCCAGTGGGGGCAGATCTGTGTCTTCCCTGGCATCGAGGGGCTTTGGCAAACCTGTCGCTCCCCAGACACGTCCCTCCTGCAAAGGCATCTCCCAGACCAGCGGGTTTGCCTTATTCACTATCCTCGCCAGGCTCAGGTCTCGCCTCACTCCCACCTACAACTCTGTGGTCTCTGCTTCTCCACCCTCCAGGGCACCCGGACGGGAACGTGGCGGATGAGGTGACCGCAGGAGGGGACGGGCCACATAGCCCGGGGAAGAAAACACAGCCCCCCAGGCGCGCATGTTGGGGGCTAACCTGGGGCAAGGGCCCCCCTACCAGGGCCCGAGGCTGCAGGTAACCTGCGGAGACCTTGACCCTGGTCCAGGGAGGGAAGGCGGAAGGAAGGGGAAGGTTCCTCCCCAGGGGTTAGAGTGAACCACCAACGCTGGGCTCTGGGAGGTGTGTGGGAAGGTCGCTTGGAGGGTCTCTCGCTCTGCAGGGCTGGACGGAGGCCCCGTTCAAAGCTGGACTGTGGGAGCCGAGCTTTTGAGGGGACGGTCTAGGGTCTGTGGCACCAACCCAGAGGAGGGGACCCGGTGGGGGCAGAAGGGCTTTGCTCAACGTGACGAGGGCTTTGCTCAATGTGACAAGGGCTCTCACGTGTGACTCTCTGGCCCAGGGCAGCCAGACGGAGCCAAGTGAGTTTGCACCCTCCTGCCTTTTCCTGAGCCGTGTCCCCTGGCATCCCTACTAGCCTGTGCCCTCGGTGACCAAGCAGCAGACCCCAGCTGACCCACGAGGGGTGAGCATTTTGCCAGGATGCTTTGGTTTCATCACTGTGGTGGACGTGGGGGCACTTTGGAGGGAAGCCGTGCTCGGGCGCTTTGCCGGTGTTTCCCTCAGTGGGAAACCTCCCCTGAGCCATCTGTGTGGCAAGGTGGGTCGGGTCCGGGCAGCCCTGACAGCAGGATGAGAGCTGGGGACACGCCGGCCTCGGAGGGCTCCTCGGGAAGCCAGGGGTGGGGGCCTGCCCAGCCTGACTGTGGGCTCCTGCCGCTTCCAAGGCCCTGCACTGAGCCGCGGGAGGGTGGGGAGGATGCAGCGGAGGGGAGGCTGGGGTGCTCTGCAGTGAAGGGCAGGGTCGGGCGAGGTCCACTCAGACCTTCGTGCATGCCTTCTGGCTCATTCCGGGGCCTCGCAAGAAGGTTCTGTCTGTGGGTCACCGATCATCCCACTGGACCTGGCCCCCTGGGCAGCAGCTCTGGCTCCCCTGACGCCTCTCGTCTCTATCTCCTGAGAACCCACAGACCAGGTGCGACCGCCTCACCTGCAAGCCTCTCTTGGAGGTGTGGCCCGTCCCCATGTGCCCGCTGTGGCTGGCCCTGAGGGGGAGCAGGCGTGCCGGCCTTCGAGGGCTGCTGCATGCTCCCTGCGCACGAGTGCATGCCTGCTCACGTGTGTGCACACGTGCCTTCTCTCGTGGGCCCGCATCAGATGCAATGGCCAAGCCCACCCACCAACCAGCCCTCTGCTTAGAGCCACCTGCCTGGTGTCTCCCTTATGCCGGGGGGAGAAATGGGGGGACTGTCTGGGCTCACAGAGATCCAGGCAGGCAGGCGGATGTCCACTTTGCTGTCTGTGCAAGGCAACCGCATGTGTCCGGCAGAACCCGCCCTGGCCCCACAAACATGGCCCCGGCCCGGTGCCCACCACGGGCACAGCCGAGCCAGGTGCCCCTCCCAAGGGATGCGGGGGGCTGAGAGTGGAGGCCCCTCCCCAAGGCCAGCAAAAGTGGAGGGACAAGCCTCGAGAGCGTTCGAGACAGACACCACCGAGCGGAGCCCGCCCGGCTCCGAGGTGGCTGAGGCCCCTGGGGACGGCGGGTGAGGGCGGGGCATGTTAATACCTGTAGATGGGGTCCATGAAGAAGGGGGAGGGCTTGGCATAGTGCAGCGCGGGCTGCTGGGGCACGTGCGCCGGGCACACCTTGGGCAGCCCCTCGCCGGGCCCCAGCTTCCGCTCGCCATAGACGTGGTTCTTCCGGGGCTCCCGCCCGCCCCCGTTCTGGCTGGCGCGCACCCGGCTGCCGATGCTCAGGTCCAGCGGCTGCTCCTCGCCGGGTGCGGGGGCCGGGGTGCCCTTGGGCACGGGCAGGAGGGGCCTCGCCTCCTTTGGCTTGGTGGTGAGATCAAAGGGGCACTCGGCGCTGGGGCCGCCCACCTTGAGGGCGTCCCGGGGCGACTGTGGCTCGGCCTTGACCAGCAGGTTGTGGGCGAGGGCGCGGTCCGTGAAGGGGTAGAGGGCATGGGGGAAGTTGGGCAGCAGCTGGAAGGGGAACACGGAGGGGTAGGGCAGCGAGCCCAGCTTCTTCTCCGGCATGCCCATGAAGCCCGGCCCGAAGTACTTCTCCGCGATGGACGCGATGGCCTTGATGGAGTCCCCGGCGGCGCCCGACGAGGTCAGCAGCTGCTCGTCGGGGGGCAGGAAGAAGGAGTGCTGGGAGTAGAACACGGGCACCTCGGCCACGCTGCTCGGGGGGCCCGGGGGCGCCGAGCCGCCCCTGAACTCGGGCTTGCCCTCGGCCGGCTTGCCCTCGCCCTTGGTCTTGTCGGGGTTGCTGTCCACGTCGCTGTCCAGGTCCGAGCCTGTCCCCGTGGTCGTGTCCAGGTCGGTCCCTGTCGTGGTGTTGACGTCCTCAAAGTCGCTGCCGTCCGACACGTCGCTGCCCCGCGTCTTGAGCTTCCCTACGCACGAGTCCTCCAGGCGGCCCTCAAAGTCCGCCCCCGGCCCCGCGGCGGCCGTGGCGCCCTGGCTGCTGCTGCTGACGGCGGAGACGAGGGGCAGGGCGGGGGTGCCCAGGGGGCTGGGGAGCTTGGCGTCCGGGGTGTGGTTTAGGGGGCTCTTGAGCAGCGGTGTTGGAGGTAACAGCGGCGGCCGGGGGTACAAGGACGCAGGGAAGATGCCCGGGAAGCCGGGCGTGAGTGCGGGGAACGCCGGTGGCGCCGTGGAGAAGGGCAGGCTGCCCGGGTGCGGCCGGGAGGGGAAGTAGTCGCCGAAGCCCAGGCCAGAGTGGTTGAGGCTGGGCGAGGCCTTCGCCTTGTCCAGGACGGGGCCAGGGGTCAAGGGCAGGCCCGGTGCGAAGATGCCGCCCGGCGCATACTGGCTCTTGCCCTCGCAGAAGCGCCGGTGCTTGTTGAGCGAGGAGGTGGTGCTGAACATCTGCCCGCAGTCCTTGCACTTGATCTGCGTGCGGCAGTCGGCGTGCATCCGCTTGTGCCGGCACAGGTTGGAGAACTGCGTGTAGGACTTGTGGCAGACCTCGCCTAAAACGTCAGCAGAAAGCAAAGACAAAGGCGTATGAAATTACAGGGAAGCCCTGCGCCGGCGCCAGAAGCCGTCTAGGGGTGTGTGTGCCTGTGTGCAGTGTATGCATTTGTGCTGTGCACGTGTGTGTGCACGCATGTGCATGTGTGTGTGCGCAGGAGTGTCCATATGCATAAGTACATGTGTGCATACGTGTATGTGTATTCTGTGCATGTGTGAGTGTACACATGTGCACATATGTGCATGCATAAACACGTGCCTGTGCATAGCCCCACCCTGGGGGCCTCCAATGACCAGCAAGGACCGGGCCTTTCGCTGGGGTGCCTGGGCTGGTGTGGCCAGTTCCTGCCATGCCTCAACCTCCCCTGCTGGAAAACAGGGTTGCCATTGCTACCCGCACCCTCCTTCCCCAGGGTAGTGCTAATTTGGGAGCCAAGATGTTCAGAAGTCACCGGGGAAGGGGTGACTGGGCCAGGCGAGGGCGGAGTGAAGGCTCAGAGCGCCACCGCCTGCCACGTCATTGACGGCCACGCAGGGGTGAGAGGAGAGCGTCGGCCACTCGGGAGTGTGAAGCGCTCCCTCCTCCCCTCTCTGTCCCAGGCCCTGCACATCCGAGGAGAGGAGAGGGCAGCCATGGGGTGACGGACAGTCCTGGGGGTCTCAGTGGGCCCTGGGCTGGGGAGTTTGGGCTTTGGGAGCACGGTTCCTGGCGGCACGTGGTCACTGGCTCCACGTTTGAGAAAACTGAAAATCCTACTGCCAGGGACCTCCTCAAGTTGGGATGGAGGAGGCAGTGTCAAGTTGGGATGGAGGAGGCCAGCATCTCCTCTTGACAGCAGAGGTTGGCGCTGCCCGAGCCGCGCCGGGACCCGAGGCCCAGCGGCCCAGCGAGCCATTTTCCCAAAGGCCTGTGAACGGTGCCAGAGGCCACCAGCTTGGCTTGCTCCTCGTTTTTCTAACAAAAAAGGGAGGAACACACAAACACACACACACACGCATGCGTGTGCGTCTCTCTCTGCGGGACAATCTGCTTCCTAACATGGCCCGGTGGGAACAATGGTTTTGGCTGCTTTCTTCCCGCCACACCCCCTCGCGCCCGAGCACGTGCGATTCTAGCCGGGGCCCTCTCCGACCCTGTCGTGCTCTTTAATCACGGTATCTATTTTTGTTAACCACTCTGCCTTCCTGCCCGCCCGGTACCATGGGGCGTTTCCGAGGCTGAAGGGGGAAGACCTTTGCCTCCTTTAATCAAGTCCGCCCGCTTTGGGGGTGCTGGTGGAGGGGCCGCTCCACAGGTGAGTTCTGTCACCCCTCAGGTCACCTGTCCGGCCCTCAGGGAGGCGCGTAGGCCAAGTGGCCCAATGAGTGACACCTGGCTCTGCCCGTGGCCCTTGTCAGTGGCCACTGCCACTCTAACGCGGAGAGACTGGCTGAGGGGCCTCCTACCCCGAGCTGCTTGGGGAGGGGCCGCAGCCGTGCTGGGCTCAGGGACCCTCAGTTTCCACCCATCGCTCATGGGACGGAGGGTCCTACGGTGGGTGGTGCTGCAGAGAGGGCTCGGGAGACCAAGGCTGCTGGAAGGGCAGGTCCCGGGCCCTGGGGGTGGCCGTCAGCTGGCTCAGAGCCCGCGAGGGGAGGCGGCGCCTGCAGGGGCGGAAGAAGCCACGGTGCCTGGTGCAGGGAGCCCCCGGGCCCTGCCAAGGTGGGAGGGTCCTGGCCTAGTGCGGGTCCGCAGGCTCTTAACCGTAGGCCATCTGCGTGAACGCATGTGCACTCACACACTTGCACACTCGCAGTGCACCGACCCACGTGCACACACTCCCACACGCACACTTATTCCCGCAAGGTCCTCTGTGGACACGAGCCCGGGAGGAGACTGCCTGCTTCCTGCCTAGGTACGCTTTCTCTCTCCCTGCCTCCCCCACCTTACACACACACACACACACACACACACACACACACGCATGTGCACACCCCCCAGTGCACACTGAGCTCCCGGTGGGAGACATGTCACTCGCAATGACAGTCCCTGGGTCTGTGAGGTCAGTGAGGCGGAGGCTTGGTGGTGTCCGTCTGCTGTGCGGGGCTGCGTCACCCAGCGGTGGACACAGAGTACGCAATCGGTGCCTGCACCACTGGGTGCTCCCTCCTCGAAGGGGCCAGGTCTTTGGACTCCTCTCGCTTATCTGCGAGGTTTCCTCCCCCAGCCTGAACACAGCCCCTCTCGCGGACGCCAGGGGACCAAGGGACGCTGTCCGAGTGCTGCAGGGTGCACGTGGCTTTTCTCACATCTAATCTCTTTCTAATGGAGTGAATGTCCATAAACCCAATCTGGCCACGTTTGGGATTTTCTATTTGCTTTATCCCCTTAGCCAAAGCCAAGGCACAAAGGGGGCCTGGAGCGCAGACAAGAGGCACGAGGGCCATGGGCCTCCCCCTGGGCTGCCCTTCCAAGCGGAGTCCTTGCCGCACAGCAGGAACAGGGGCTCGGGCCCGAGTGCTGCGGTTCCCGGAACTCCTGTTATTAATACGACCCAACGGGACTTTAAAACCCTTGTTTGCAAGCCCAGAAAGGCAGTGACGTCTAAACCTATGTTTGATTTTCTTGTTTCCAAGCTTGCTTTAAAACTCCGAGCCATTATTTCCTGCATTGACACGTGCCCCTCCCACAGCAGGAGGCAGGGGGTGCACATCCCCACCCCCCACCCCCCGCCCCCCGCTCCGCCCTGCTCCCCTCCAGCCGGCCCCTTCCAGGGGAATGGATGCTGCCCGGGGGTTGCCCCGATGCTGTCTTTGTGGGGCCTGCGCTGAGAAGTGGCTGATAAATGCAAGAGCGAAATTCGCGGAGCACCCGATCGGCGGCTCTTTCTCTCTTTGGCTCCTCAGCTGCGGCCACCAGTGCGCCACTAAGGTGGGGAGCCGGGTCGGCTCTTGCGAGGCGGGGCTGGCAGTGGGAGCCCGACTGAGGCCTGGCTGGCCGGCCAGTGTCTCCTCTCTGGGCAGGTGGTCAGTGCCGGAGCGGCCCCCACGCTGGGGGAACCCACGAGGTGCGAGGGCAGGGCCAGGCCCCCCAAGCCAACACCTGGGCTCTGCGGTGCAGCTCTGGGCACCTGGTCGCTTACCGTCTCTTGGCCTCAGTGTCCTTCTCCGTCAGCTGGGACAGAAGGCCCCGCTTGAGGGATTTTTGCGTGATGCTGTGTGATCACTCGGGGGAGACGAGGGCTCTGCAGGCCGGACCCCCTGACGACCTGGGTCCAAGTCCCTGCACCGGCCCAGAAGGCCCTGGGACCTGGCCCTGCTGACCTCTGACCCCGTTCTTACTACCACCGCACTCATGCCCAAACACGCCCTGGCCCCAAGGCCTCTGTGCTCACTGCTCCACCCTGAGCCTCCTCCACGGGCACCCAGGGCCCACCAGGGCCCCTCTCTTAGGCCTCTGGTTCCATATGCAGGAGCAGCACCTGTCACCTTGTTTACACGGCCGCCTGTCTCCTCCACGAGAGCAGCCCCACCAGGACAGGGACGTGTTTCTTTAGGGCCAGCCCCAGCCCCCTAGAATAGCACTGGACACCCCAGGTGCCCCAGGAGACACCACACTCTGTAAACACCCGCTGGGACGGTCACCAGTGGGGCAGGACAGACAACACCCTCTGGGGCTCAGCTGGGGGAGGGGGGTGTGAACAGAGGTGACAGGGGTCCCCGGGGTAGGGAGGTCCCCCAGCTCCTCCGGCAGGACCTGGACCACTGGAATGGTCCTTCCCACCACCCACTCCCTCCTCTGGCCAGGAGGGAATAGCCAGGGGAGGGGGCAGCGGGGGGCCGGCAGGAAAGGCCAGCAGAGAGGCAGGGAGCAAAGCCAGGAGGGTGGCCCTGGGAGAGCTGCCTGGGCCAGGCCGCACGTGGCAGAGGCGTCAGAACCTGCCACGGTGTTTTCTGGACAAACAGGGCCCCTGGATGGGGGCCGACCGACAGCCACACACCGGGGGGCTGGCGGGGGCTGGCGGGGGCAACTTACA
>RJWJ010002317.1:70576-103956 GCA_004363605.1 Indri indri
GGCGTTTCCGAGGCTGAAGGGGGAAGACCTTTGCTTCCTTTAATCAAGTCCGCCCGCTTTGGGGGCGCTGGTGGAGGGGCCGCTCCACAGGTGAGTTCTGTCGCCCCTCAGGTCACCTGTCCGGCCCTCAGGGAGGCACGCAGGCCAAGTGGCCCAATGAGTGACACCTGGCTCTGCCCGTGGCCCTTGTCAGTGGCCACTGCCACTCTAACGCGGAGAGACTGGCTGAGGGGCCTCCTACCCCGAGCTGCTTGGGGAGGGGCCGCGGCCGTGCTGGGCTCAGGGACCCTCAGTTTCCACCCATCGCTCATGGGACGGAGGGTCCTACGGTGGGTGGTGCTGCAGAGAGGGCTCGGGAGACCAAGGCTGCTGGAAGGGCAGGTCCCGGGCCCTGGGGGTGGCCGTCAGCTGGCTCAGAGCCCGCGAGGGGAGGCGGCGCCTGCAGGGGCGGAAGAAGCCACAGTGCCTGGTGCAGGGAGCCCCCGGGCCCTGCCAAGGTGGGAGGGTCCTGGCCTAGTGCGGGTCCGCAGGCTCTTAACCGTAGGCCGTCTGCGTGAACGCACGTGCACTCACACACTTGCACACTCGCAGTGCACCGACCCACGTGCACACACTCCCACACGCACACTTATTCCCGCAAGGTCCTCTGTGGACACGAGCCCGGGAGGAGACTGCCTGCTTCCTGCCTAGGTACGCTTTCTCTCTCCCTCCCTCCCCCACCTTACACACACACACACACACACACACACACACACACACACACACACACACGCATGTGCACACCCCCCAGTGCACGCTGAGCTCCCGGTGGGAGACATGTCACTCGCAATGACAGTCCCTGGGTCTGTGTGGTCAGTGAGGCGGAGGCTTGGTGGTGTCCGTCTGCTGTGCGGGGCTGCGTCACCCAGCGGTGAACACAGAGTATGCAGTCGGTGCCTGCACCACCGGGTGCTCCCTCCTCGAAGGGGCCAGGTCTTTGGACTCCTCTTGCTTGTCTGCGAGGTTTCCTCCCCCAGCCTGAACACAGCCCCTCTCGCGGACGCCAGGGGACCGAGGGATGCTGTCTGAGTGCTGCAGGGTGCGCGTGGCTTTTCTCACATCTAATCTCTTTCTAATGGAGTGAATGTCCATAAACCCAATCTGGCCCCGTTCGGGATTTTCTATTTGCTTTATCCCCTTAGCCAAAGCCAAGGCACAAAGGGGGCCTGGAGCGCAGGCAAGAGGCACGAGGGCCATGGGCCTCCCCCTGGGCTGCCCTTCCAAGCGGAGTCCTTGCTGCACAGCAGGAACAGGGGCTCGGGCCCGAGTGCTGCGGTTCCCGGAACTCCTGTTATTAATACGACCCAACGGGACTTTAAAACCCTTGTTTGCAAGCCCAGAAAGGCAGTGACGTCTAAACCTATGTTTGATTTTCTTGTTTCCAAGCTTGCTTTAAAACTCCGAGCCATTATTTCCTGCATTGACACGTGCCCCTCCCACAGCAGGAGGCAGGGGGTGCACATCCCCACCCCCATCCCCCACCCCCCGCTCCGCCCTGCTCCCCTCCAGCCGGCCCCTTCCAGGGGAA
The DNA here is from genome assembly GCA_004363605.1 of Indri indri. NCBI lineage: Eukaryota > Metazoa > Chordata > Mammalia > Primates > Indriidae > Indri > Indri indri. Next base: position 72,144 of record RJWJ010002317.1, read on the forward strand.
TGGATGCTGCCCGGGGGTCACCCCGATGCTGTCTTTGTGGGGCCTGCGCTGAGAAGTGGCCAATAAATGCAAAAGCGAAATTCATGGAGCACCCGATTGGCGGCTCTTTCTCTCTTTGGCTCCTCAGCTGCAGCCGCCAGTGCGCCGCTAAGGTGGGGAGCCGGGTCGGCTCTCGCGAGGCGGGCTGGGAGTGGGAGCCCGACTGAGGCCTGGCTGGCCGGCCAGTGTCTCCTCTCTGGGCAGGTGGTCAGTGCCGGAGCGGCCCCCACGCTGGGGGAGCCCAAGAGGTGCGAGGGCAGGGCCAGGCCCCCCAAGCCAACACCTGGGCTCTGCGGTGCAGCTCTGGGCACCTGGTCGCTTACCGTCTCTTGGCCTCAGTGTCCTTCTCCGTCAGCTGGGACAGAGGGCCCCGCTTGAGGGATTTTTGCGTGATGCTGTGTGATCACTCGGGGGAGACGAGGGCTCTGCAGACCGGACCCCCTGACGACCTGGGTCCAAGTCCCTGCACCGGCCCAGAAGGCCCTGGGACCTGGCCCTGCTGACCTCTGACCCCGCTCTTACTACCACCACACTCATGCCCAAACACGCCCTGGCCCCAAGGCCTCTGTGCTCACTGCTCCACCCTGAGCCTCCTCCACGGGCACCCAGGGCCCACCAGGGCCCCTCTCTTAGGCCTCTGGTTCCATATGCAGGAGCAGCACCTGTCACCTTGTTTACACGGCCGCCTGTCCCCTCCACGAGAGCAGACCCACCAGGACAGGGACATGTTTCTTTAGGGCCAGCCCCAGCCCCCTAGAATAGCGCTGGACACCCTAGGTGCCCCAGGAGACACCACACTCTGTAAACACCCGCTGGGACGGTCACCAGTGGGGCAGGACAGACAACACCCTCTGGGGCTCAGCGGGGGGAGGGGGGTGTGAACAGAGGTGACAGGGGTCCCCGGGGTAGGGAGGTCCCCCAGCTCCTCCGGCAGGACCTGGACCACTGGAATGGTCCTTCCCACCACCCACTCCCTCCTCTGGCCAGGAGGGAATAGCCAGGGGAGGGAGCAGCGGGGGGCCGGCAGGAAAGGCCAGCAGAGAGGCAGGGAGCAAAGCCGGGAGGGTGGCCCTGGGAGAGCTGCCTGGGCCAGGCCGCACGTGGCAGAGGCGTCAGAACCTGCCACGGTGTTTTCTGGACAAACAGGGCCCCTGGATGGGGGCCGACCGAGGGCCACACACCGGGGGGCTGGCGGGGGCTGGCGGGGGCAACTTACATATGAAAGGCTTGACCGTGCTGTGGATGTGCTTGTGCTGCTTCAGGCCGGAGGACGTGGCGAAGGTCTTCCCGCAATCCGGGCAGGCGTGGGCCCGCGCACCCACGTGCTGCGAGCGAATGTGCCGCTGCAGGTTGCTGGGGTCCGTGAACACCTGGGGAGGGGCAGGTGCCGTTGGTTCGCGCCCTGGCTGGACACCCTCCAGGACCTGGTTCCGGCCACTAGACTGGAGCCGTGACGGCAGGGCCCTGCCTGTCTTAGCCGACACTCTGTCCTCTGCACGGGCGGGAGGGGACAGGTGTCTGTCCTGGCAATGATCTGCTGAGGTCTCAGGTGAGCCACCAAGCCTCCCCCTGCCCCAGTCTCCCCCACAGTTCTTCAGAAGACCGGCCGTGAGGCTGTACACACCAGGGTGCAGAAAGTGTTTTCAGGCTACGTGGCTACGACCCCCGAGGGCTGGGCCGGGGAGGCTCACCCCTCCAGCCCCTGCCCTGCAGAGGCCCCGGGTTCTGGTCTTGGCCCTGATCCTTCCCAGCTGTGCGACACAATCTTCCGAGACCCCCTTTCATTCCCAGCAGAAGGGAAGGACCCGAGTGGCCTCAGGGGCATCTAACCCATCCCGCCATACTTAATCCGAGTTCTTGCAGCAGGGCTGCCGGAGGATGGGCTTGCACACCTGTCTGTAGCCTCCCGCTGTGTCTGGGCTGAGCCAGGGCTCCCAGGGCAGGGCGCGCACGGCAGCGGCAGGCACACGTGTGCATGTTACCTTCACACAGTTTTCACATTCGAAGCGCTTGCCGCTGTCGTGGGACATCTGGTGGCGGATGAGGTTGGACTTCCAGTTGAAGGCCTTGGGACACTGGTCACACTTGTACTCGCGCTCCTCTGTGTGGACGATCATGTGCTGCTCCAAGCTGTGCACAGAGGATGGGGGTCACTTCTGGGCCTTCTGCCCGGCAGGGGGAGCCCAGCCCTATGCCGCTTGTTCTGAGCGGCCCCTTGAAACCCCCGCCACACTGCTGGGGGATCAGGGCGTGTGCTGGCATCTCTCTGGATTGGCCAGGGGCACGAGGGGCAGCGAAGTCCCCCATGTCAGACGAGGAGCCCTTTCCTTCCCACTCCTATGGTCTGTGTGACCTCAGGGACACCCAGCATGGACAGAGCCCCTGGCCCCCGGCCTGGCTGTCCTCAGGTTGCTCCTGAGCTGGGGCTAAGCTTGGGCCCCAGAAACAAGGGGTCCAGAGGCCTCAACATTGTCACGAGCCGCACGGCGGGGGTGGCCCCGGGACTCCTGCGGCCAGCCAAGCCAGGCAGGCACAGAGGCGGCAGGGAAGTCACAGGGGTGTCTCCGCCGGGACGTGGGAAGGTGTGGAGCACAGCTGCTTGGGCCGCTCCACTTGGACGAGCCAGCAGCTCCGACCCCGCCTCTCCGGGGACACCCTGCTTCTCCTCCGTCCCGGGGACGACTGTTAATCTTCATGAGCAGAGCAGTAATATATCACGGCCCGTTAATTACGGGCCCAGCCATCCATTCAGATCAGAAACGCCTGCTCTCGAGCATCGGGAGATTGTATCTTTTTCCCTGTTGTTAATTGTGATTTATGTGTTTATGTAAAGAAAACATGGACCCTCTTGAGCGGTGCTCACTGTGCAGGCCTCCAGTTGGGATTTGCCCAAACACTTATTTTCTCAGTCATCTGTTCAGGGTGGAGGGTTTGCGGTCCCCAGGGAGGTGGTGGAGGGACGGCAGCAAGTCCCCAGCAATCACACAGCCGGTTAGGGGCCTGATGGGGTCTGCTCCAACTTTGCAGGGCTGTCCCACAGGGAATTCTCAACTGCGGGAGGAGGGACCCATGTGGGGAAGGTTCCCCTGGTTCCGGAGCCCTAGGACTGCATGTCCTGGCTTCACCCCCACACGGCCTGGGATCCCATCTCTCCTGGGGGCCGCACAGGTGCCCAAGCCCCCCAGGCCCCAGGTCCACACTCCTGCCTGGCCTCCAGGTGGGGAAGGCCAGGCGGGCTGGCTCCCATCTGTGACGTCTCTGCTGTGACGGGTGGCTGCCACCCTGTGGGGACCCGGGGAGCCCTGGGTGACCCCTTCCCGCTCCTGCCCACTATCTGAGAAGGAGCTGCTCTCGTGTCTGGAGAGTGAGGCCTCCAGGACTCCCTCGGTGGTGGGCACCCGGCCCCATCCCGGTCTGGAGCCTGATTCCGGAAGTAGCCGGGCGCTTGGCAGCTGCAGCTCTCAGAGTGTCGCCTGTGTTTTACTCTGTTCTAGCTGTCACCGCATCGCAGCCTGGCTATGTAGGACCACGGGGCCAGGGGATGCCCGCTGAGTGGGCCGGACACACGTCCCCAGGGGCGTCTCCACCTGTCCCCGGAGCCCCGCCTGCCAGGGTGGGTGGGGCTGGGGACCAAGGGCCAGCCAGGGAGGAGGAGGGGCGAGGGGACCGGCAGGGCGGCACCTGTACTTGTTTGGGAACATCCGCTCGCAGTCCTTGCACTCGTGGGACTGGCCGCCCCCGCTGCCGAGGCCCTCTGGCTTGAGCTCCTCCGCCAGGCCCTCGTAGAGCGCGGCCCCCACCGAGCCGCACGCGTACTTCTTGTGGCGCCGCAGGTCCACCTTGGACTGGAAGAGCTCGTCACACTCGTCACAGCGGAACGTGGGCTCCTCTGCAAGACAGAGGACAAGGTGGCGGGCGAGCCCGAGAGCCTGTGCCGGCCGTTCCCGCTGCGCTTCCCGCCAGCCCTCGTCCCGACCCCCAAGGCTGCCCCGGACCCTGCAGACCACAGGGACGAGCCCTGGGCAGAGCCCAAGGACACGATCTGTGCCTCACGGGGACACCGAGCTACATCCGGGCCCTGCCTTTGTCTCAGACGGCCATGGCAGGCTGAGGAGGCCCCATGCTCGGGAGAGGAGAAGGAAGCCCGGCCAAGCGCTTTGTTTATGAATTAGGAGAAAAAGGACGACAGAGTCCAATGCATATAATAAATTATTGTCATCAAGGTCAAACAAATTAAAGGGGGGCAGCTATTATTACGTTTACGAGGCAGCATCCTGACCACGGTGCCAAGCCAAACAATCGGCCTGGAGCTGTCATCCTGGTGGGGGGGGGCCTCTGGTCCCATCCGGCCCCCCTGCCTGCAGCCACTGAACAGCAGCTTCCCCCCTAGAGCGGGGCCCCTGCAATAGCCCGCTCTGTGTCCCACCCCAGTCTGGAAAGAGAACAGCTCTTGCCCCTTTGAACTGAACATGCATAGTGTGCTTGTGTGCACCAGTGTGTAAACGCATGTGTGCATCACGTGTACAAGTGTGCCGCTGTGCGTGCACATGCAAATGTGTGTGCCCGAGTGTGAATGTTCCCACATATCTGCATGCACGTCTGTGCATCTGTGTGAATGTGTGTGTGGTCTGTGTGTGTGCACATATGTACTCATGTACATGTATGCATGTGTTTCTGTATGTGCATACATGTGTGAATATTTGTATGCATTAGCATATTTCCACACCTGCACACATGTGGTTTGTGTGTGCATGTGTGCAAGTGTGCCTGCATGTTTGGGTAGAGCACATTTGTGTGTTCATGTATGTGCATACTTTGCTCGAGTGAATGTGCATGTGTTTCTGTGTGCATGTGTGTGCATTTGCATGTTATGTATGCATGCGTACATGCTATGTATTTATGTTTGTGTGCACGGGTGAGGGTGTTTTACATGCACATCTGTACATGCGAATGTGTGTGAATGTGCACACTGTGTGCATGTGTTTGTATGTGCCAATGTGTGTGCAGTTGTGCATACATGAATATGTGTGCACGTTTGTGTGTGCATGTGTGTGTTATGGGAGTGTATCTGTGCATGTGGTAACGTGCATTTTCTGTGCGAATGTGTGTGTGTTCATGTGTGTTTGTGTGCATGTGTGAATGTGTGTTTGGGTGTGTGCGCATGCCCAGGACTGGCCTGGCGCCCAGCATGGAGAAGAGCCTGATTAAATTGGCCTGAACGTTGGCAGAAAAGGCCTGAACCCTGGGTGTAGAGGCTGGGAGGCAGGGGGCGGGGGGCAGACAGAAGAGGATGTCACCTTCTGTCCCCTCCCCCCGTCAGAGAGACCACGGCAACCATGGACCATTTCCGAGTCCTAAGCAGAGGGTGAACCACTTTGCAGCCTGGGCAGCGCTGGGGTTACCTGGAAGCGTCACCTCCTTGCTGCCTGGAAGGTTCCTGTGCCTAAGAGCTACTCTCTGTATCTGGCCTGGGTCACACCCAGCACCCCTGATGGTGGGCACTCAGAGCCTCCCAGTCCAAGTTGCAGATGCTCCAGGTGGAGACTCATGAGGGGCCCCGGCTCTGATACGCTGCGGCTGAGCACAGGATGATGCCACTTGGATACCCGAACGCTGGCCAGATGTGACTCTCTGTCACGTCTCTGGACAGCGGGAAATATCTGGAAGGGCTGCCAGGCTGAGAGGAGCCTGGACACATGTGTGTTTGGGGCCGACTGGGCAGGCACCACTGCTGGTCACGATGCACCAAACACTGCATTATCAGCCGAGTCCAGGCGCCCTGGCCCTGCTCGCCGCCCTGAGCCTCTGGAAAGCCCTCGTTTGGGGGAAAACAAGATGCTGAAGGGAGTAAATCCGTGGGATGCCCAGGACCTGTGGAACCCACACCCCAGCCCTGTCCTCCCGTCTTGGAAGGCCCCATCCAGACGTCTCCAGGTAAGGCCGCGGGCGGAGCTTCCTAGACACCTGCCGAGCAAACCAAAGCCCTCTGTGGTGGGCTCACCCTTGGGTGCCAGGAGGAACCTTGGACATGACATGTGGCATGGGGAGGAGGCAGGCAATAAATAAACATGCTGCGAGTCTACAAAACGCTGCCCTTGGAATACAATGCAAGCTGAGAACGCTTTGCAGGACAAGTGTCTACCGGGAAAACATGGAGCGGCCACGCTAACTCCTGAGGCTACTGGGAATGCCCGCGTGGCAGGCCCTGTCCTAGGAGCTCAGTGGGATTCACGCATGCAAGCCTCGCACCAGTCCAGGGGCACCAGTGTTTGTACGCCGCTTCAGAACAGGTAAACTGAGGCTGGGAGAGACTGATGAATTCGCACGAAGAGGCAGAACAGTGAGTCTGGAGTTTCCACCGTTCAGGGCCCCGGAAGCAGGGCAGGTGGCCCCGGTCTCCCATCGAGGGCGGCGAGAAAAGCAAGGTGACAGAGCCAGCACGCGGGGCGCCCACCCTCAGCCCCTCCGCAGCCCTTCCCTGTTTTGAGAAATTTGGATTTTTACCAGGGAGCGAGTCCCCGAGTACTGAGAACACCATCTCGGGACGGAGCCAACCGCAGACCCTCAAAGCCGCCTATGGGCTCATTCCAACTTCCCGGGCTGCACGGAGGCTGAGACGGGGCCTCCCACCAGCATCGCGGTTAAGTTAGAAATGCCAGTTTTTGTTTGACTCTTTTTGGACCCAGCGGAGAACAATCATAGAAGTTGAAATTTGGAAACAAAGACAAGAAGAAGTGCCAACCCCCCGACACGACTGCCGACTCACCAACTTATTTTTCCACTTCTCATTTAGAATTTGGATTTAAAATGAAAATTTTTGGATTTCCAATGAGAATTCAGTCTGATTTTCACTCTGACGGCATGCAAGGGTCCCTGGAGGTGATGGGACCGACCTTCGTGACGAATGTGGCCCCCTCTCCTCCGCCCCCTTCACTGCATGGACTTGGGTCTGCCCCCGTCAAAGGACAGAGGACAGGCCGGTGCCGAGGGCTGTGGATGAGTTTCCCAGGTGTCTTCCAGGCAGGTAGGCCGGCCCTGAATACACCCCCGGGGCCCACGGGAGCGGGCGGGAAGGGCGGGCACAGCCCATGGCTCCCAGCACAGGAAATTTCTGCCGTAAAGAAATACTGGAAGAATCTGCTCTATCGCAGCAGCGTGCAGCATCCTAGCACTCTCCGTCCCACACGTCTGCACAGAGTGCACCCACTGCGTCCTCTCCCCATCATTTGCAGAGAGAAAAGGCGAATCATTACGAACCTTTCCAAAAAGCAAACCATATTTGAATGGAAATGATTTTCTTCATTTTCTCCCAAGAGTGAGAAGTTCTCAGAAAGAGAACTCTTCCCCCTCCATCGTAGCGTAAACACAAAATCAGTCGCCGGGAGGGATCTGAACGTGGCTTCCCTCCGGTCTGCAGCACTTGGGTGAGAAACGGGCTTGAGTTTCTTTGCGGAACTGTGGCTCTGCAGGAACCTTCCAGCCCCAGGACCACAGGGCACACGCTCTACTCTGCCCCATGGGCTGGCAGCCAGGCTGTCTGTGTCGTCCGCAGTACCTGGGTGCAGTCCCCAGCCAAGCACAAAAACTAGTGGCCGGAAACGAACCCTCCGCACCGGAGTCTGGCCAGGGGCGCGGGCTGGGGCTCTCACGCTGCCTCCTCCCTGCGACCAACTCAAGCCACACCACGCGGCCGGTCCTGCGTTTGTCAGATCTGTGCCTTGCTTGTCTGTCTTGAGTTCCATCAGCAACTTTTAGGACAGAGCAGGAACGCAACAGAAAAAGACATCCACACCTAACGGCCCAGGAGAGCTGAGGGGTTCGCAATTACGTGGCATCTACGTGCTGATCTCCCAGATTGGAGGCTCAACAGAGCCCCAGAGCCTCCTCCAAATCCCTGCAGTGATAAGGGGCTGGCTCCATTGGGCTGGGGTCTGGATAAAAGATTGTTACGATAATTATCTTAGTGAGGAACATTTTTGCATTTTCTTTCTATGCGATTCAGAGTTTAACTGGCGGCGGCTGCCATGGAGGCATGATCATGACAGAAAAGGGCAGGAAAAGTCAAATATTTGATGTTGGACTATTATGTGTAGAAAGCAATTAGCCCGCAAACGTCTAATAAATTATTAGGAAAATGTAGACTTAGGTTATTTAATATTGGGGGTTGGAGCAGAGTGGAGAGCAAGAATTGAGGTTTTTTTTAAAAAAACCTTTTGGAAGAAAGAAATTTCATTACACAAATGAAATTCCTCGGTCAAGCACTCTCTGCAAGTCCAGCAGATTTGTCTTTGGCGCTCTCCCGGGTCATCCAAGACGCGCGGGTCTTTTCAACAGTTGTCTTAAGGAAAACGAGACCTTGCCCCCCTGCTGCCCAGATCTCAGCAATTTATTTTTCTTTTCTCAACGGCCTAATTAAAACCAAACTTTAGAGGAGAGTACAGATAGGATCCGGCTCATAAAACCATCCTTCTGAGGCGATTTCCTTTCGGACAGCTCAGGGACATCAGGCAGTGTCTCACGAAGGGAGGACCCGATTCTGGGCCACACTGGGCAACCAATAAGGTAAATTAAGGCAGAGTTCTCTGTGTCTGGTCTCAGCCTTCATGCTAACGCCAGGGCCAGCTTCCTGGCCGAGGCAACGCCACTCCTTCACCGTGAAACGAGAGTGGGTCCTGGGAGGAACGTGCAGTGAATGATGTTCGTTGTGAGCCTCGCTGTGCTTGGTGAGGATGGCAAGGAGGCACGAAGGGAGACTCCAACCCCCTGCCTTTCTCCAGCACGAGCTGGAGTCACCAGCTCCGGAAACGGCTCGAAGGGGAGGCTGCTGCTCTGTCACGTGGGTCTCGTCCAAAGAAAAGAAGTTGGACGTGAACCCTGCAGCCATCTGCTCAGTGGGGCTGGTGGCTCAGTCCCGCACTGCCCGCGGAGCCTTCCCCAGCCGCTGTTCCAGTCGACAGGGTGGGGGCAGGGAAATAAGTCTGTGTCTCAGAAAAGCTGTGTGAGACCGGACCGTTCTCCACACCCTCTCAGGTGTACTTGGTGCAGAGCAACAAGAAAGAGAAACCCACTTGCCGCACCCTCCTCAGCAGACACCACGAGAGAAACCAAGAGGAAGGGACATTCCGAGGGCTCCGTGCAGCCCTGTGCGGAAGAGCTTGGTGGCCATCCGCCACCACGAGACCCACCCCGGATCCCACGTTTTCCCTCTTGCCGAGTAAACTTCCAACATTTCTCCTGGACTGCGATCTTCAGATGCACATCGCTTTAAGAGATATACATGCCATCGCCTTCCTCTTAAATAAAACTAAAGCTTCTCACACCACAGAGAGTTCACGGTGGCCGAAAATGCCTCCAAGCTACGAAACTGATTTTGTGTCTTTCGGCTGTTAGTTTAAGTACTGGGAAGAGCAAAGGACGCTGCTGTTGCTGCTGATAATAATAATACAGTTTAAAAAAAATTCACCTAGGATTCTAACACCGCAGAGATGTAATTCAACATGGTAGCGCTTCGCCTGCGTGCCCAAAACCCTTCTTAAATTCGGGGTAAAACTCCTGCGCCCCGAAGAGGGAGAAAGGAAGCCTGTAGGTGGAGGTGCCCAGAGGTGTTTCTCCTGCTGCAAAGCCCCGGCACAGCCACCAGCTACAAACAGGCATAAGGCGGCGGGAGCCCCTGGGTCCTCCCAGGCGGGGCGGGAGGGCTTACCGTCCAGACCGGGAGCCGCGCCCAGCGGGTAGATGCCGTCCTTCCCGTGCACCAGCAGCTCCTCGCCCGGCTCGACGTCCTTAATGACTTTATAGTAAATCTAGAAGGGGAGACCAGAGAGAGAGGTGAGCACCGCCGTCCATCGGTGTCCGGAAAGTCTCTCTGTGCACACTCAGCCCCACGTGCCCGCCACCCGACCTGTCTTCTCGCTGCCGCTAAGGGGGTCCCCTCGGGCACTTCCGCAGAATGTGCTCAAAAGGAACTGAGTCCTCTTTGAATTTATCTTATCCAGTTTTGGGATTTGATAAAGGGGGTGCAACATTAAATAGGTGAGGGTCCCCGCCCAAGTTCCCAACCCGGAGTGTCTCTGGGGACACTCAGCAGGAGCTGCTCTTTCATCAGGAGTGCAGCCGGGCTGGCTCTCGAGTTTCCGCCGTTAGAGCCTGTGTGTGTAAGTGAGACTCTGCCGCCAGGCCGGGCGGGTGAGGGGGGAGCTCGGCGTGTAGAGCGAATTTGGTTGTTTCCGAAAGTGGCCAGAGCTGGGTCCTAGCGGTGGGTCAGGTCACAGGGTAGGGAAGTCGGAGGGCAGCGGCGAGTGCCTGCTGCAGGCTTGCTGCCTGGCAGCCGACCCCCCAGGCCAGGGTCTGAGATGGGGACACCCTGAGAACAGGCGGGCTCAGGGTACATTCTTCAGTCTGGAGTAAAACTTGGGGTCCAAGGGAACTACACTTGGGGTGTCCAGCTCTGAGCAGCGCTGCTCTGAGCCATGTCAGCTGTAGCGTGCCAACGTGTCTCTTGAAACAAGGCAGTCGCCCTGGGGGTGTTGACATCGGGTCAAGGTGAAGAAAACGGCAGGTCAGGAAGGGGAGGCCAGGCCGTCTGGGACAGTTCAGGAAGGGGAGGCCCAGGAAGGGCATCTTGGGTCTGGAACTGCTGGACGGAGGGTGCATTTCTCGCAGGGCAATCGCTACCCACCCCGGCACGTGGGTGTCTGACTACATGCTGACAACAGTGACCACAGAGATTACAGGAACCCGAGGGCCTGCCCAGAGGACTGGCTGGGAGGCCGCAGAGGCCCAGGAGGAGCGTACCTGCCCCTGGGAGGCCTGGAGCTCGGGCTCCCCCAAGGAAAAGGGCTGGTCTAGACTCAGAAAGGGGAGTGTCCCCAGGGACTGAGGGAAGACTGCTGTCCTTGCTGTGGGCGACATTCCTGTCCCCACTGGCCAGCCAGGCTCCCCAGTGGCTGGCCCTGGCTCCCCAGAGACGGAGCTCAGCGCACTGCCTCCCCCTCCCCCACGGCTGTGGGCTCCATTATAAACTGCCACTTCCGGCTAACTCCAGGGTGGCACCAACACACTCCCAAAAGGACATGCAGAAGCCGTGACACCTGACATCACAGAGCAGAAACACACACATGTGCACTGTGTATCTTGCTGGTGAGTGAAGTTCTCTCGTGTGGTAGTTGGTAGCAGTTCTTTTACTTGGCAATTATTCTCAAGCAAGTTGCTAAAATAATGAGGAGATTTAAAAATGGAGAGTAGCCACTGGACCCTGTTAACGTCCCTAACTAAACCCATCATTAGGACCCCAGTTTTGTACCATCGTATCTAAAAAGTCACACAGTGGCTGAATAACTGTTTCTTAAAAAAAAATAAAGCAGACTTTACCCACTGAATTTCGAAATCGGACCCTAAGTGCTAGATGGGGAGAAGCACCCAGGGACAAGCCCAGGTGACCTCTGATCAATAAACCAGAAACAGTCTCGCCCTCCCCTGGGCAACAAGGGGGCGTATGCAGCAAGCGCACGCCTAATGCCGGGCCTGGCTCACATCCCTGGTCCCAGAGTTGGGGCAGGTGGCCAGGTGGCTGACATAGCCGGGGCTCCTCGAGGGTCCCCGTGGGGCACCGTAGGCCCAGCCTCGTGGCTCCCACCCTGGCTGTCCGAACGTCCTCCGGACAGGCTGCCCGGTGGCTGGGGGCGGGGAGGCGGGGCCCGGCCACTTCCATGCTCCGCCTTGTCTCCTCTGAGGGCCGCCCCCTCCACTCCAGCTGCAGAGGCCACCTGCTCCCTTCCCCCACCCCTTCCGGGGCAGCCAGACCTCCTGGGTCCCCACCAGCTCCTAGGGGAACCCAGCCTCCCGGGGACCCTCCTCTGAGGACCCCACACGCCCATAGCTCTGGTCCTCAGCTCGGCTCATCAGGGCCACCCGGGACCCCCATCCCCCGGCTCTGAGGGCGCCCAGCCCCCCTCCCCTTCAAGAACCGCAGGGAATCCGGAGACGACCCCTCTCCGAGGGCGGTTCTATCTACTTCCCTGCCCGCTGGCTCCTGGGGCCCCTGGTGCCTGTGATGGCCCCCGAGCGCGGATGGCGTCCCAGGCGGGGGCGGGAGGGTCCGGCGCGATCAGCCACGGACACCCCCTCCCCTCCCCGGTGGCGGGACCCCCAGAAGGAGGGCGCCAGGCGGGCGCGCCCAGGACGCAGGCGGCAGCAGCGCCGTGGCTGCTGGGACTTTGTAGCGCAGGCGGAATTAATCGCTGTTAGCGCTGCTTGCGGGCCGGGGAGGGGTCGGGCTCCCGGACCTGTCGCCACCTAAATGGGACACGGACCGAGGAGAACAGAAGTCGCGCAAAAGTCTCCAAATCCGGCCGCCCCGCCCGTGCGACGGCGCAAGGCGCACACAAAAGCTGCCGCGTTTACGACGGTCCCAAGCGGCACAAAAGGCCTGATCAGCCAGACGCGGGGCCGCGCGGTTCCCGGTCAGGTCCTGGTCCCCGGGGCCGGGGACTTACTGGGACAAAGGCTGCGGCGGGAACCGCGTCTGCGCGCTCCGGCCTCCGGGCGCTGCAATTGCGCGTTTGGTGCACTGTGGGCCCTTCCCGGGGCCTGTGCGTGCTGCTGGCGCGGCCCCGGTCATAATCCCCTCGATGTGCGCCCCTCGGACGCTCGCTCGGACCGCGGGCCAGGCGGCTTCGCGGGTAGACTGAGGCCGGCATTTTCACAAGAGGAAAAACGAACCCGGAGCGTCCCACCCTCCTGCGGGCAACAGCTGCCTTAGGGGAGGGCGCGTGGCCGCAGGGAAGGAAAAAGAACCGTATATTTAAGTGACACCCTCCAACTGTCCCTGCCTTTTCCTGAACAGCAGCGTTGGCCACACTGTTCAAGCTCCGTCGGAGTGCCGGGGTCGTGCTGTCCGAGCCAGGCTGGAACTTTCTCTTCGGTTCAGGCGCTGAGGGTGGGGAGCTGCTCAGCAACAGCCGAGTTTACTAGCCCAATAAACGTCTGCTCGAAACAGCTTTAAAAAATAATGATGCCAAACAGACTTGGTCTGAAGTTAAGTCCTTGTTTCAACACTCCGGGTTCTCTTTGTGACAACAATGACTTTATTGAGCACGGGTGAACAGCGCCAGAAACAGGTCCTCAGAATCGTAGCTGTGTTTAGTGTGACCCTGCCTGTTTTCTCCCCGTTTTACTGCTTTCCCGACACAAAGGGGCGGCCCCGTGTAGGTAAACCGAGCTCTGGAGGAGCAAGTGGCCGCATTCCCAGCGACAGGCGGAGAGACTGCCGAGAAGAGCTGGAGGTAGCTCAGGCCCCGTTCACGTAGAGCAAGCCATTCCCCCGACAACATTCTCTAAGACAAAACTGTTTCCTGTTTACAACAGCTGTCAGCTTTTGGATACTTTCTCCTTACAGTGTCTTACACATTTTTTAAAATATCAAATCAAGTCAAAGGAAAGATACTAATTTTGAATATGAAGACTTAAATTCCACAATTTCCATTTCTACTTAACCTTAAAATTTTGAAACTTAGACAGATGAACAACTGCATCCAAATTATACCGGGTAGCAATGACCGGATTGCGGATTAGACGTCAGTGGATTGAACACAAGCTGCAGACCCTGCTCTCTCCTCCTTGGAATAAATAATTCTTTTTCGATTACGTGAACTGCTGGGCTACATTCTCTTTTCTTTTCTTTGACTAGTATAAGAACCTTTTAAAGGAACTTTGAATAAAAGAGATGACATCTCTTTCAATGTATTTATCTTCAAAAAAAAAAATTGAATCTCTCACCATCCTGGATTTCAGAATTCAGTTGTGCAGTCTCTGGTGTGGCGTGCGAGAGGCTTTTCTCACAAAACCCTTGCAAGCAGCGAGTGGAATTTGAATTCCTTTAAAATTGTTTCCAAAAAGCAAATTCACCTAGTGACCCTGTCTGCCCTTCACCTGTCTTTCTGGGAGGGGACACTGCACGGAGAGTCCCTGGGCACGTTTTCATTCATGTCTTGGGGACCTCCAGCTGCTGCCTCGAGACATCGTGGACTTTGGTCTCGCCAAGTAGCTTAACTTCTCCCTCTAGGAAGGGGCTGTGGACACCCAGAGCCTTGGGCCGAGGGGCTGAGCATTTGGTGTTTAAAAAACAACCGTGGACGGTGCCCCAAGAGCCAGCAGGGACAGCACTGGCAGCACGCGGGTCTCAGGCAGGACTCCCCAGTTCTCCGTGCTCTTGCACCTGCCTGGGGCCTGGTTTGGGGTCCTCTTTCTCAGCTCTGAGCAGGAGCGAGGACACAGTGGTTCTGGGCTCGGCACCCTGGGCAGGCTCCAGGGACACGCAGACAATCCCTTCCTCCAGTGGAGGGAGGAAAAGACACTCCGAGGGCCCGGGCTCTGCCACATTCCTCTCTCCCCACGTGTTGCTAAGGCAGTTTCATTTGTGCCTAAATCTTTATCATCTTGTTGCTATCTGTGGTCACCTTTCCAGCAGCTCAAACAGTAATGAAATAAAACAAAACTCTATACATTTGTCTCTTTCTTACTTGTCCAGTTTGGATTTGGATTATAGAAGTATAAATTATTAGTCCACAGTTACGTTATCTTACTTGTTCTTAAATAACTTCTTCTAAGAAAGTGTTGCATTTGATTCAGAAAGAAAAGAATGACTATAGATTCCGACCAACAGTCAGCTCAGATACCTGATGGCGCAACTGCATTTCAACTTCGTTCCTCACCGACAGGAGGATCATTTGGCTTCAAAGAGAGGCCCGTAGGATGCGACAGTTTTCTGACTCAAAACAAATCGGATGTACTTTGGAAGTCTTTTGTATGCTGATTAAGAATTGCTAAAAGGGATCCCCTGCCCTCGCCCTTCCCATTGTCAGAGGGAAAATCGTATCTCATCATCGGAGGTTACCGTTTCAACCGACCACGTTACAAATTTATGATTTTTAATTTTAAAAATTGTGGGAGATGAAAGCGAAGGGAAGAAGGCAATGTCGGCGGGGCAGAGCGGGATGATGGATGCTGGGTGCCCTCCGTTTAGAACTCCCACCCTGGCAGGTCCCGCGCCTGCACGGAAACGGGGACTCGGGTCGGAGCCGGGGAAACGAAGCAGAGGAGACTGCCCCTCGCCGGCAGGCTGCGCTTCGGCCCGGGCAGCACCAAACCAGCAGGTTTTCATCAAAAACAAGTGCTGGTTCTCCTCGCCACGGCGCTGCCCGGCTATCAGTCGGCTAATCTCCTAGTAAATGCCTCCGTGGAACACGCTCCAGGAGGGGCTCCCCTGCTCCGTGTGGGGCTTCCCAGCTGCTGGCACTCGCTGCAGCCTCTGGCCGATAGGCCCAGCCTGGCACCCTGGCGCCCTCTGCTCTGCCAAGGGATGTGTTGGGAGCTCGGCTTCCCTGACGCCCGGCCAGCCCTGGGTGCCGTGCAGGCCGACAGAGTGGGCTGCTTTTCTCGACTAGGGGCGCTGCCGGTAGTCAAAGAGGCTTTCCAAGGCGTGTTGGGGGTCCGAGGCCCCGAGTCGTGCTGCCCAGTACGCCTGTGACCTGAGCCCCACCTCCCACCAGCCTCAGCCCGCTGGCCGGTTGACGTCCCGCCACCAACATTCTCGCCCTGTCGAGGCGACGTGAGAAAGAGAAAGGAAGCTGCGCATGACTCGGCCTCTCCCCGCTCCTGCTTCCTCCTGTGGGCACTTCGCTTCCAAGTTCTTGTTTTCTTTCTCAACATCAAAACGAATTCAGGAACAGACGCTGTCTGTGTGTGTCCTGAAACATTTCAAACCAGCTCACTTGCTCATAATTGCAGGAGAAAGAACCACCCAGGGGTGATCTGAATGTCTTGCATTTTCCCAGAAGGGAAGTAGGAGTTGCAGGGTGGCGGGAGGGGGCAGGGAGGGGCCGTGCGCCCAAAGTGCACCGAGACACCTGTGGGCGCGTCCTTTGCCCTCTGGTTGGTGCTAAGATGAGAAAGTAAACGAAGGCGCCCTGTGGTGACCTGGACACACTCGGCTGTCAAATGAGGCTCTAGGGCTGCGATCGGACCGCCCCCGACATGCTGGGAGAAAGGTGCGGTCTTCATCTCCCCAGCGACTGCTTGGAGGTTTGGTTCTGGTCAGCCTGGCTGCCCCCAAGCCCGGCATGCCCTTGGCTATGGCCTGCGGCCTCTGTGCATACAGAAAAACCGCAAGTCACCTTTCAGGCCACGGGGCTGGGCCCAGGAGGAAACACATGGCCCCGTGTGGCCTCAGCTGCTGCTTGGCTGCCTGACCCAGAGCCACAAGGAAGGGGGCAGAAGCCAGCTTCTGAGGACCAAGGGCCAGAGTGATGGGACCGGTCACTTCTCATGAAAACCCCTGGGGCCGGGGCCCCCCAGAGCCACAGGCACCAGGAGGGGGAGTCTTGTCACCTAGATGAGGATGTGGAGGTGGCCGGTGAGCACGTCTCTGCAGCCCCGTGGCCATGGGGATGCAGGAATCTACGAGAAGATGGCTCGGCCCCCTGAGGACCTGTGCCGGAGAGGGGCAGGAGCCTGGGCCAGCCCTGCCTGGAAGGGAGGGGCACCGGCGCCTCCCCAGCCACCTGAATCCCCAGGCCAAGGCACCGGGAGGCGCTGGCTCGCCGGAAGGAGTCCTTGGGGAGACGTGGGACAGTTGCAAGCCTTTCCAGGCCCCGGGGCTCACCGTTTCTCATGTTGCTGTCCCCCCGCCCACCCCAGGTCGCCGCGCAGGAGCACATAAGCCGACCTTCTATACCAAGGCGGGTGTCTCAGCCACATCAGGTGAGGCTGGATGGGGGCTCCCCAGAGCGCCCCAAGGGAGAAATAGTGAGCCTTTAGCTGCACGGAACCCTGAGGAACATGGGGGTGGCCCCTGCTCCCAGAGCCTGTCGGCGTGCGAGACACCCTGCGAGCAGCAAAGGCCAGGAGGGGCCTGGGAGGGCCCTCGGGAGACGCGACACCCCCAACCTCCACCGTGCCGACGTGCGGGTCTCTTCCAGGGACACGGGACCATCCAGGAGGCTCCTGAGTCTGCACAAGTCCTGACGGCCAGCCCGGGTCCCCATCTGCACGCGGGCCTGAGTGTGCGGTTCAGAGCTGCCTCTCTCTTCCGCCTGTCGGGAGGGCTCATCTCCTCCATGAGGCTGAGGCTTCCAGAACTTCCTCTGTAGGATGCGGAGACCCTCTTCTGCCCCAGTCTCTTCTCTCTTCTGAAAGTCAGGCTAAGCTTGTGTGTCTTGAACTTCAAACGACGCTCGTGCTTTTCTGACCTCAGTGCAGTCCCGGTGGAACTCCGCTTGGCAAACCCCACGGTGTTCTGTGGATGTTCAGAGCGGTTTCCTCCCCTTCCATGTGTGTGCTGCACCGGGTGGCAGGGGGGAGGTGGTGCGTGCACTTGGGGGACGGAAAGGGAGAGGCTGTTCACACGCGTGTGTGTGTGTGAGTGCGTGTGTGTGTTCGTAAGTACCAGGAACTCCTGGCAGGACCCTGGGCACAATGGAAACCCGAGAAACCCCATTAACACCCTGCAGCATTTCCTTCTCAAAGAGAGGCCTGTCTTCAAAAATCTTTGTTTCATTGTTAATATTTCAGGGACATTTTTATTTAAGCTCCATACAGGGTCAAAAGAGGTTGCTTTGCAAGAACCCACGTCTCCATGGCCGGGACCGTGGACTGAGGCTGCGTGGCTGTCCCACCGAGACAGCCTTTAAAAAGTAGTTTGAAGTCTGTTATATGCCTTTCAGAGAAGTATTTCTAAAAGTCATTGCATTTAACCAACGAGTATTTATTGAGAGTCTATGGGTTTCTGGAAGCAGTTTTTTCCTATTATTATTATTAGAATTTAAATCTTACTATTCAAAGGAAAATACATCCCACAAATTGCTCGTTTTCCTTTGATAACTGCAATCTGAAGTTGAGATTTCAGGACAAGACGCTAACTGCCTGACGACTTCTCTGCTGCCATCCTACCTGTGCCCCGCGGGGCCGTTTCCTCTGGCCTCCGGGGGGTTCCTGCTTTCCTGGGCATTTTGTGGGCCATTGCCACCTGGGTTACCAAGTTCAGAGGTGCACCTTGGCGGGCATTGGTGGGAATGTTGGCTGCCCTGTGATGCCTGTTGTCACCCGCTATGGTAGGAGGGAGTTCCCGGGGGCAGAGGGCTCCTCTCCCTCAGAGGGGAAGGGTCTCAACACAGGGCTGAGGGGGTTGGAAACGCACCACCATGTGGAGGAATTTCTCTCTGCTTTGGGCCTTTCTGGAGTTGCATTTGCTAAAATGTGCTTTCCAAATCCCCTCTGCATTGTGGCTTCAATTCAGCCCACAGGCCCAAAGCGGCGGGTGTTAATCCCGTGAGGTATGCTGGAGAGAGGCGTCCAGCAGGTGAGGGGTGCCAGGTTTAGGTAACAGAGCTGAGTGCGTTCTGCACTCCAGGACGGAGCTGCGAAATGAGTGGTGGCGGCGTTAAATTTGGCGGAATCAATACAGGTTACGGATTACTGTTCCGCCCTGGCAGAAAGCACTCCTGCCCCGGTCCTGACGGGGGAGACGCAGCCGGACGCAAGGCCGTGGGCTCCATTTGGACCTCATGTGCAGCTAACAGAAAAGCTTCCCTGAAATATTACTAATAAAGATTTTTAAAAGACAGGCATCTCTTTGAGAAGATGACACATTTGTTTTTTTTTTAAGGCTAGACACATTAAAGACACCTACTTTCCTGCGTAAGTTTAGTTCAAATGTTCTAACAAACATTTATTTCTTAAATTAAAACACTTTGGATTCCTCATTACTCTAGTCTGTACCTCACAAAAGCACAGCCCTGGCCGGCCCCCGCAGACGGAGGACACAGGCTCCCTGCAGCCCGGAGCGCCAGGACGGGCGGGAAGGATGCCTTCCACGCGCCTTAACTCTGGTTCTCCTCCACTCAGATTTCACTTTCATCTGCAAGAAGGAAAGATTTTTTGCTTCTTTTTTTTTTAAGTTTTGTTCCAATGTTTAAGATTATTCTTTTGCTTTATTTCTTTTCCTTTTTATTTTCCTTTTGCAATCAGAAAAAGTTATTTTCAAAATGTTTTGTTTAACTGAAAGCCATCCCAGACCTGGCAGCAGAGGCCGACGCGTGCTCCCGTCTGGAACCAGCTCATGTCCAGTAGAGCGACTGCTTGGTCCGGACCCGGTCCGAGGCCGGAGACCGAGCAGACAAGTGGATGCGACAGCCCCTGGCAGCGTGCCGGGCTCAGGCCTCCGTGGCTCTCGCTCTCTGAATTTCTTATGCAAAGTTGTTTCTCTCAAGTCAAGAGCCTTGAACCACTTTTAACCATTTGCACCAGCTATGCCAGAATGTGCCCTTTTTTATGTGGTCTTCGCAAACATTTTCAAAGCAATGGAATCTCTTTTTTCGCAGATGAAATCTCATGTGTACCCCCTAGATAATACAGGCAAAAGCAACCGCTCCGATGGAGGGGCTGGGGGTTGTAAGGCACCCCGGGGAACCCAGGATGACAACTGCCACCTGGGTGGCTCCGGAGCACAGTTTCCAGGGGCCACTTGCAAACTTGTAATGCAAGAAATCAACAAAGCAGTGACCCGCACCTCGGACACGTTGCCTTCTGGAGTCAGAAGAAACTCCGCACCTCTCTCCTGATCCACGTACGGGTCGGGCCGTCTGTCTGCGGGTGATGTGGACAAGCCACAGAGCTCGACGAGGGTCCAATCCAGTGAGCTTAAGGGGGTCCTTGGCCCTGGGGGTGGCTGGGAACAAACTGAAGATGTCCCTCAGCCCTTGTGGGGCCAGGGCCAAGACAGGACCACACGGCTCAGGAAGATCATCAGTTTGGACTTTGTGCCAAAAAAGGGCCAGTGCCCTTCGCCGCTGGCTGGGCCATGGCAGCAGCTCCCGGGGGCTCCAGGCGGTGGGGGCCTCGCCTCAGCCCAGCCTGGCCACAGACGCACCTGAGCAGCTTCTGGTCGGCCAGTGGTGACCCTCCCGGGGAACTTGGTTCGGCAGCGCCATTTAGACGTGATTCTCGCCTTGGCGGTTTCTGTGCTCTGCTGCTCCCATGTCTGGTCGGCAGTGGCATTTGCAGGGGACGTGGACCCCCGTGGGCTGGGGTCCTGCCCTCGCCGTCTGCCCTGCTGCACCCAAACCATCACTTTTCGACTCTCGCACTGCATCAGCCTCTGCAGGGGCTGCTGACCGAAGGCAGCGGCGGAGCATTCGCGGGATAGGCAGCTCCCCAGCGCTGGCCAAGCACCAAACAGCCGCCTGCCCCACGGCAGGGCGAGGCCTGGCCGGTGTCCCTGGCAGCGGCTCAGCCACCCCTCACCTCGGCAGCTCCATCGATTTGGTGCCGTGTCCGCAAGGACAATTCCGAGGCAGGGAGCCCCTGTGTGCAGGCCCGGACCTACCTGCTCATTGATCTGACACATGGTGAGGTTTTGGTCGTCACAGGAACATGCCACTCGGATGTACTTGAGCCAGCTGCCGGCCCCTGCCTGGGCAGCATCCACGCAGAACTTCTCACTGCCCAGGTCTTCAGAGATCTGCCCAGACAGAAAGAAACCAAGGGTCAGCGGTGCCCTGTGAGCTAGAGTCTGCACACTGCATTCCCCAACAGAATCCTGGCTGTGTGGGGTCGGGCAGGAGGGCAGTCAGCACCTGCAGCTCAGCCCCCTCCCACCCGGCCCTCCCGGGCCCAGAGCCCCTGGCATCCCGGCAGAGGGCAGGGGATGGCCTTTCCCTCCTCACCGAGCAGACTGCTGCCCTGGGCAGGCAACAGAATGAGGCTCCAGTGTTGCAACCCTGGCAGAGCCACGTGCGAGCACAGAGCCCTCCGCTAGGCAGAGCCAGGCGCTGGGCTGCAGAGAACCGTGTTTGAAGGTGAAGGTGTTGCTGGGTGTGCGTGTGTGTGTGTGTGTGTGTGTGTGCGCGCGCGCATGCTCACGTCAGCTTGCACAGCATCCTGAAAGTAAGAAAAGCATTTAGTTTCCTTAAGACTGGAAAGTTTCAGTTTGACACCCGCGCAAGCGCTGCTGTTCTCACCACGCCCTCAGAGCCACGCGCGCTGACTGGACTTCAACCTGGCGCTGCTGCCGCCTCTCCATGTTGCTTCTGACGGCAGAGTGGCAGCTTCTCAGGCTTGTTTTTCTTATCTGGCATCACCCCGCACCTCTGCGAGCATCATTTGTGAGAAGACCTGACCCCCTGGCTATTGCCGAGAGAGGGTGTCCCCTAGCATGGCTGGACCACAAGACCAGCCTCCCACGCGCCACCTGCTTCATTCGGTGCCGACTTCAGGTCCTGAATCCCAGGCTATCAAAGGCAGCAGCACCTCAGGCGAGCTTCCTGGGCAGCCCAGCCCCAGCCCAGGGAGGGTGGGGGGAAGGCAGTGGGCGGGGGCTGAGGACACCCCTACACTGAGATCCTGAAAGCAGAAAGGCTGTGTCCAGATGGGCAGGTGTGTCCTGGTGGACAGGTGTGTCCTGGTGGGCACATGTGTTCTTGGGCAGGTGTGTCCTGGTGGGCAGGTGTGTTCATGGGCAGGTGTGTCCTGGTGGGCAGATGTGTTCTTGGGCAGATGTGTTCTTGGGCCGGTGTGTCCAGGTGGGCAGATGTGTTCCTGGGCAGGTGTGTCCTGGTGGGCAGATGTGTTCCTGGGCAGGTGTGTCCTGGTGGGCAGATGTGTTCTTGGGCAGATGTGTCCTGGTGGGCAAATGTGTTCCTGGGCAGGTGTGTCCCAGGGGCAGTGCACCCAGGCAGGCAGAAGTGGTGGAAGCAGGGAGTCAGAAGGACCTGGTAAAGTCCAGGCAAAGGGGCGTTGACCTGTCCAAGTAAAAACTGGAGGCAGACTCTGGGCACCCCGGGCCCCATTCCCCAGCGTTCTCCGGAGTGCTCCATTATGAACACCAGGGCCTGGCACACAGGAAGGCGTCTGTCCACCTGAGGTCTGGGAGCCACCCACTCCCGGCCAGAGAGTCGAGGGCCTCGTAAGCAGTTCAGGTGCTTCCTAAGCACCTGACATCCACCACACTTCCTAAGCCACTGAGGGCCACCTGGCCTCAAAGCCGGTGAGGAAAGGGAGGGTTCGCAGCACCTGCTGTGCCTCAGGGTTCATAGACGCTGCCGCGGAGTCTGTCTGTGCGTCCCTACCCCGTCACACCCTGAAACCATGGCCCCTCCTGGAGCCATGTGGAGCCCCCGTGGCAGCCCCCGTGGCAGCCCCGTCCTATAAAAGACGAGTCTCCGAGCAGACGTGCTCGGGCCCGGCTTGGCCGGACACCACGGAGGCCGATACAGGAAGGGTCTGTGAGCTGAGACCTCAGTTCTGAGACTTCTCTGCCTTCCAGGGACTTGATTATCCATGCCCAGAGCAAAGCCAACGGGCCTGGCTCTGACAGGGAGGGGTGCACGGAGCAGAGGCGTTGGGGGGAGGGGGGAAGGGGCGGAGACGGCTGGAGCCAGCCTGTCCGCCTCCCGCCCTCAGCTGCAGCGCCCAGAGCTGCAGGTGTCCCCACGTGCGCGGGCCCCCGCGCCCCGCACCACATGCTCAGCACACGCCTCCTGGAGTCTGAGCCGGCTCAGGCCTGGCGCCGGAATTCTTCTTCTGAAAGGCTCAGTCAGCGCAGAGCAGCGAGGAGTCACGTCCACGTGCCCTGCCTGGGCGCCCTCTTCTCCAGAGACTCCGTGGGGCCCCGAGCACAGCAGAGCCGGGGCGAGGGTCTGGTCTCTTTCCCACGTGGCTTCTCTCTCCGTGTCCCTGCTGACATCGGCCCCATCCTGGAGCTCCGCCTACGGGTGAGCAGTGAGGGCCCCGAGGTGCTGGGCGAGGGAGATTCGGGGCACAGGGCGGGTAGTCGGCCGGAGAGAGGGACACGCTCCTGGGGTCCCCGAACTCCCAGTCCCTCTGTCGACCCTGTGGGCCCACGGCCGGCTGTGAGTCCTGTCCACGCTGGGCTGGCTGCGCTGAGCCTGAGGTCCAGAGAGGAGGCGGGTCCAGGTTCGGGGCCCCCAAGGAGAGTGGAGGCGGCGGGGCTGCTCCCCCGCAAGTGACGGCTAGTAGGGACACGGCCATGATGGGGTGGGCAGTGTGCCCTCTCGTCCCCAGGCCGCGAGTCTCCTCCCCTGGGGCCTGCTGGCCACACCACACTGCACACAGCGCCTGTGAGCGAGGCTGGAGACCCGCCAGGGCGGGCAGTGCCCCCCACCAGCGATCCCGACTTTCACCTTCAACACTGAAGTGCCCAGCTTGGCTCATCCTGTCAGCGTGGCCACGTGCTCCGAGGGACCCAGAGACCAGGGACCAGGTGGGGTCAGGCCGCTTCCTGGGAGGCAAAACCCTTGGCTCCAAATGCACCCACGACATGGACTCGGTGGGCACCTTCCTGCTGCCCTGGGCCCTGGTTGGCTTGGGCCTTGTCCTGGTGGGGTCTGCCACCACCCTTGTGTTCAGGGCTCAGGGTGGGGCCCAAGGAGATGACCTCTGTCAACCTGATTCCACGGAAACAGCTCTGCCTGGGCAGGATGGTAGCCACCCTCTGACGTTTGAGGCCCCGGCCACTAAAGGGGTTGTGTGAAGCCTTCCCAGGTCCTCACACTGTCCGGGGAGGTCACTGCCTGCCCTGCCCAAGCTGCACAGACCGCTCGCAGCCCACCCATCTTGCCACACTCCCCTCTGCCTGGAATGGGGTGGAGGGGCGTGGCCCGGGAGGGAGGAGGCAACGGGGGGCTGGCCAGTGTGGGGGGCAGGCTGTCCTGTCCTCCAGGGAGTGGTGCCGGGGCCACCAGCCCCACGTGGGAGAGGCCCCTCCCCAAGACCTAAGGCCGCTCAGGCCCCCCACCTTTTGCCCCACTGCTGACACGCTGCAGGAAACCACTGAAAAGACCCACCAGGCAAAACCTGTGGTTAGTGCCACCTCCCTGAGGCCGCCCGGCCGCCTTCCTCTGTCGCAGGGATGGGGAGAGGCTGACCTCCAAGGCCCTGCCCCATCCCCCACCCCCCACTAGTCCCACAGCACCTGTGTAGCGGGGGCTGGGCTGCCTATCTCTGCCTTGCTCTGTCTCTCTGCCTGTGTCTCTCAGTCTCTCTCTGTCCCCGTCTACGGCCGGGGCAGATGGTAAATGATGCTGTGAGCTGTCACAGCCGCCACATGGGCTCTGCCACCCAGGCCTCTCTTGTCGTCTAGATGTTGACATGAGTATGTTGGCCTCACTTTGACTTCCAGGGCTTGGGGCCTGTCTCCCCCAGAAGTCTCTGGAAGAACAATCCATGTCACCAACCAGCTGACCAACAACTACTTTAAGTGCTTGAAAGCTCCTTGCTGTCCAGTTTGTGCGTGCATGTGAGTGTGTGCGTGTGTGCACACACGTGTGTGCATGTGGACTAGTGCATGTGTACCCATGTGCATGTATGTAGACAGTCGTGTGCACGTGAGTACATGTATGCATTGTGTGTGCATGTGGGCATGTATACTCATGTGCGTGTGTGTGTGCACGGGGGTGTCCGGGGTGCCAGCTGGGGCTTGCGGATGCAGCGTGTGTGTTTGGAAGCAGACGTCAGCCCCAGGAGCAGCAGCCCTGAGGCAGCCTGCTGGGTCCGACCTGGCCTCACGCACCGCCCTCTGCGTCTTCTACGGCCCTCTGCACGCCTCCCCGGGTGGGCTGGGACGTGTGTCAGAACGTCCTGGGATGCAGGGGCCCCAGCCGAAGCCCCTGAAGCTACTCTCCGGGGCTCGGATGCTGCACTCGGCCTGTAAATGCCTCGCCGAGGGGCTCTGTCCCCACGGTCGGCTCTCACAGGGTGGGGCGTCTGCTGCCGCCTTTCCTGCCTGGCCAGAGAGAATGCTTGGCCCTTCGCGGGACCTCAGAGGCCTCTCCTGGGGGAAGGTGCAGGGAGCACCGCAGCCGGATCCCGCGGAGGCAGGAACTCGTGGCGGCCGTTCCCTCTCAACACCCACACGTGGGTCCTGCATCACGGCAGGACCTCAGCCCCTTCCATCCGACCCACGTCCAAGCCCTTCGAAGCACTGTGGCCCTCAGGGACCCTCACGGTGCACTCCCGGACAGCCAGGGTCCCGTTGAACGTGTGGCAGCCTTGGGAACCTTTTCTGGTGGATAGACCCTTCCTGCGACGCCCCCTTGCAGAGCAAGCCTCTTTCCCACACGACGGCTCTGCAGGTATTTGAATGAGGCCTGCGTCCCAGCCTGCCTCGTGCCAGGGTAAACATGTCCAGCTCGCTCTAGCGTGTCTGGACAGGGACATGGCTGGTTTCTCACCCACAGGGGACACTGTTCTGGAGCCTCTGGTCTGTCCCTGTGCCTCTTGGGGTGCAGAGGCCTGGAGCCCAGTGGCGATAAACCCTCTGGTCCCGAATCCCTGCCCACTCTTTCCCACCCTTCCTAGTCACGGCTGGTCCTCAGCCCCAGCCATCTGGATGGTCACAGGGTGGGACTTGCCCCTGGCAGCCTCTAAAGGTTCCAGGAAATTCCCTTCTCCCTGTGGGCACCCAGGCTGGCCTTCTGGGTGACGGAG
Organism: Indri indri; assembly: GCA_004363605.1. Taxonomy (NCBI): domain Eukaryota; kingdom Metazoa; phylum Chordata; class Mammalia; order Primates; family Indriidae; genus Indri; species Indri indri. The sequence goes on from RJWJ010002317.1 coordinate 97,683, forward strand.
AAGGCCTTGGCTAACTCCTTCCTGCCACAGACACTAGGATTCCCTGCCTTGGAGGGTGCCAGGTGAGCCACTGCCCTGGTCTCACAGTCCTGGGCCAGCGGCAGAGGCACTGGGGGCCAGGCCTGCGTCCCTCGTCGTGGGCAGGCAGCAGGGCCTCACCGGAGATGCCAGACCATGTCTTGCTCCCTGTCCCGGCACAGAGGGTCCTGAGAGCCCACCTGGGAACTCCCGAAAGATGGAGCAGCTGGGGGGAGGGGCTTGGGCAGAGCTCTGGAAGCTGCTGCTGTCCTGTCTCAGGCCAGGGAGGCGCTTGAGGCCGCCTCGTTGCCTGTGTTTTCGCCGGGTGGGCGGGATGCTGTGGGCCTGGCTTTTCGTTTGGGGCGTGGAGGGGCCTGTGCCGTTTCTGGTTCCAGAAAGGTCAGAGCAGGCTCCGACACTGCCATCTCCTCTCTATGCCTTCCCTCTATGGCCTCTCCAGTGGCCCGGGGGGGCCTTTGAGAAACACCCCAAAGCTGAGCAGGCTGAGGCCTTTCTGGGTGCTCTGTGCCGAAGAGGCCCCTACTCACCCCCACGGATCTACAAGGAGACGTTGTTGCCCCATTTTGCAGAAGAGGAGATGGAGCCCAGACACGCGGCTGCCCCAGGAGCAGGGCCGGCTCGCAGCCCCATTGCCCGAGTCCAGAGCTGTGTTGCTGTGTCGGCCACTGCCCTGCATACTCTCTGGACCAGAGGGAGGGTCTCCGTGCCCTGCTCTGGAGTCCGGGCAGTCACAGGTCTCTGTCGCTGCCTCCTTTGGAGTGCGACTTGCCAGCACCCACAAGGACAGAGCAAGGTCACCCCCTCCCCAGGTCGGTGGCTCTCACGCTGCCCCAGTCGCCTCTGACCGGGTCCTGCCTGGGCTCCGGGTGCTCCTGGAGCTCATGGATCTGTGGGAGAAAACTTGGCAACAGGAGCACCCAGAGGGAGGCAGGTGTCAAAGGTCACAGCTAGGTGCAGCTGAACACGGGGTCCTTGCTGTGCCGGGAAGGGCCAGCACGAAGGGTCTGAAGCCAGAGCAGTGGTCCCTTCTGCCCAGGGGTGAGAGCCCAGCCTTTCTGACCGGGTGCCCGCAGCATCCAGCCATGTCTGGGAGCTGGGCCTAAGTTTTTGCATGAAGTCTTTCAGCCCTGATACCTCCGGGGTCATCTGGGAGCCAGTGGGGACAGGGCCTGGGGGCCCCCATGGCCACGGGGCTGGGTTTCCCTCCAGATCTGGAAGGCAGCCCCCCGCCCCCTGGCACGCGAGAGCCTGGCTCCAGGGCTGTGTTGGGCTAAGCCTCGGGAATCGGAACCTTCAGAGGAAACTGCCCCAGCTCACAAATCACCCCCATCAGAAATGCCGAGGTATGAAGCAAAGCGATGGGAAAATTCTCTTAACCTTGACGATTTTTTTTGCACATCATTTGAGGTTTCCTACACTCCTAATTTGCGGGCTCTCTGCTGGGCCGGTTCTTTCACGTTTAATGGCACGGCCAGCGGCTGGCCCCATCCCGGCTGGGTGCACAGGCGGGAATGCCGAGATGTCTGTCATCGGCCGGCTAATGGATTCCCCGCGTGCAGGGAGGAGCAGAACCCTGGGCGCTGCCCTCAGCCCCCCGAGGGCTGTAGCTGTAATGTGGCCCCAGAAGCCCAGTGCTGGCGTCCGCCCCAACAGCCAGGCGCTGGCAGGAGCCAGGCAAGGGTCTCCTCACCCCCGCCCCTTTCTCGAAGGACCCACGAGCTGATTCAGAGCAATGAGCCCTGGCCGTGAAGCTGCGTGGGTCTCTCGTGTATCTGCAGGCACACGCGCATGCGGGCACACGCACACACACAATGGTTGCCATTTATGGCATCCATGAGTAGTGAAACAGAAAGTGCATTCTGGTGATGGAAGGAGGTGGGGGAAGGCGTTCTGCAAACACCTCTGCCAGGCGCAGACATGGGGTGTGGATGAGCTGTAACCCCTGTCCTGATGCTCGTTACGGGGCGGGGTGGTGAGCTGACCAAGCGCTAGAGAGAATGTGCCACCGCCAAGAAGACAGAGTCCTGGCCGGCGGGTCAGCAGGCCTGGGCCCCCCTGCTTAGGTGGAGGGGGATGTGGGGGAGGGGGATGTGGGGGAGGGGGAGAGGGAGAGAGAAAGGGGGAGGGAGGGAGGCTGCTTCCAGGAAAAACAGGCAACTCACGGAAGCCATTCCTTCGGGATGGAAGCAGCCTGTCTCCCAAGTGCGTGCGGGGCAGACGGAGTGGGAGTGGGCCAGCTGGGCTTGTCCCTGCAAGAAGCTGGGGTGTGGGCCGGGTGTGGCCTCTGCCGGGCAGTCCTCAGGGCAGTGCCGAGTGTGGGGAGAGACGAGGGCCGGGGTCCCAGGTCTCAGAGGGCACGGCCCGGGGTCTGGATGTGCCCGATGGGGTCTCTGATGGCAGAGGAAGGAGCTGGGGACGCCCTAAGTCCATGCCTGGAGGACTTTGCTTCTGTGTCCGTGACAGGTGATCCTCTTGGCTCATAGCCAGCCTGAGAAACACGGCACATTGGGAAAAGAGCCCAAATTCCACACCTCACAGCATCCTGGGGCCACAGATACCTTCGGAGACCTGACACAAGCCATAGGCCAGAAACTGCTCCGACACCCAGTTGCCATGTGATGCGCAGAGGTCCTCGGAGCCCCCCCAAAGCATTCAGAAACCCAGATTCCGCGGAACGCCTCGGGTGCACAGACTGCCTCTCTGCAAGTACTCAGAACCCAGACGCTGTGCAAACACCTCGAGGCTCACAGATCACGTCCTCCACGGTACGCAGGCACCGATGACAGGGAGCTCCCTGGGGAGCACAGACCATCTCACCGAGAACACCCGACACCCGGGGCCTTGGGGCTCACGGCACGCACGCCCACTGCGGCCAGCCCAGGGCCCGGTGCAGAGCCCCACGCTCCCTACTGCTGGGTTTCCTCTTAGTTCTCTTCTCACGCCTTCTCTGTTCCCTCCTCCCCTTCCAACCTTTCCTTATTTTCTTCTTTTCCTCTTGGGCTGAGGACCCCGCATGGGGAGTGACTCTCCGGCAGCGACTATGAACGTGGCAGAAGCCAAAGGGGACCTGGCAATGGATGCAGAGCTCTGGTCTGACTGTGCACATCGCGCAGGCCCCGCAGGGTCCCGGGTGCTTGGGGGGACTTTCGTGCCCCTCCCACATCAGCAGCAGACGGGAGCAGAGGGGACTCCGTGATCCCCGGGCCTCGCACCTGCTCCGCCCTGCCCACTGCAGGGTCTGTCCCCAGCCTTTCCTGTGACCTGCACACATACGCCCCAGGTGTGTCCCCAAACCCTGCCCTGCCACTGCTCCCTCTGTGGCCGGAGGGGGATGACTGGGGGCCGGCTCCTCCCCAGCACGCGGCTGGTCTGTTGTTTGTCTCCTCAGCCACAGGCTGCGGCCTTGACCCCTCAGAAGGAAACGGGCAAATTAGTGATTCAAATTCTCATTCTTATGTCTACAGCAAAATAAAGGAATGAAACAGACTCGCAAACACAGAAACCCCTTGGGGGGTCGGCAGTGAGAAGAGGGTTTGTCAAAACCTTGGGACCGGCAGCCCGTGGGGTGGGCAGAGTGGCGACTGCTCCGTCCCTGCAGGAGTACAGGCAGGTGTTGGTGGCCGTCCCTCCCTCTAGGGTGCTCTTAATCCGAATCGCACATGCCCGTCCAGCCGCAAACTCCCATCATTCCCAACTTGACGATGCAGGGACTGTCTGGGGCCCTGCCTCAGCGTCCCCCATGGAACTAGAAGGCCCCATTTTTCCAGCGTCTCAGAGGCCCAGGGCTACGCACACGCGTGGTGAGCGCTAAGGAACACAGGTTTGCCCTTGGCAGCCTGGTGCAGACATTCAGATCGGGCCCCATGTGCCCAGCTCTGCCTGGGCCCTGAGGGTGCCCGACTGCGTGTGTCCTGCAGACACTGTTGGCCGCGTCCCCAGCTGGCCGCACCTGCTCGCTGGGGCCACGCCTAGCATGGGGTGGTCAGAAGCTGGCCCTTCCCTGGGTCTCGTGGACGAGCAAGAAGCACTGGCACCTCCGGCCTCTGGAATCCTTCGACAGGTGCCTCAGGACCCCTGAAGGGACAAGCCATCCCTCGTAGTGAGAAGGGGAGTCGGGCCCCATCCTGCACTCCCCCCCTTAGAAAATGCCTCTGCCTCCCCTGTGGGGTCTCCCTGGGTTGTCCAGAAGGTCTCAGACGTGCACATGTCCCCCAGGAGAAAGCCCACAGGCACTGCTGAGAGCACGAGTGGGCATCCCTGGGCCTTGCTCCAGGGACCCTCGCTCTGTGGGGTGCGAGGCTGTTGCATCTGGTGGCCTAAAGGGCGAGTGTGCAGGAGGCCTGGACTCAGCCACAGCCGCGGGGAGCAGGCCGTGGTGTAAGGCGTTTTGCCCTGAAAAGGTGTCTGTGAACTGAGTTCTGTGATGCAGACTCACGAGTGTGTGCCCGGAAGTGGGTCCCTGCAGAGGCCGCTGGGATGGGGCCCTTGCTGTCTCTGAGCGGATCTCAGTTCCTGACCTCTATCGATCCCGGCGCTCTAAGGGGATTCTGGGTGTAAATGCTGCGCCCGTATGTGTGTCCCCCAGGCTGACATTGCAGAGAGAACCCAAGACCTGTCTCGCGGGTGCCACATGCAGACGCACAATCCGGCCAACGCTCCTAACAGACACCAGCATGGAGCGGCCTCTGCGTGTGCCGAGCTCAGCCCCAGCTGACGGGCGTCCTGCTCCTCACACGCAGGGAGACCCTCGTCTGGTCCCACCGCCATTGGCTGGCCAGGGACTTGGATGCCCAAGCCACCCACGTAACCCCTGGGGCAATTTGGACGGGTGAAGTCTATTGGTGCAAAGTCCCCCCAATTCCCGGCTGGCTTGTAAGGTGTCCCCGAGCGTCCAGGCTCTACACTGGGGCCACCCCCCGCAGCAGGCCCTGGGGTAGGAGCTGCAGCTTCTCCCACCCACCTAGAGCGGGCGGAGCGGTGCAAACACCAACAGCCCAAACGTGTCCTCCAACCTGAATGTGATGTAAGTTGAGTCAAGAGCGCAGGAGTCCCTGAGCCTGAAGGTCGCATGTTACCACAGACTGAGTTGTGACATTCTGACGTGAGATACTTTTCTTTTGGTTTGGTTTTCGAGCATAGAAAAGATTGAAAAAAAAAGCCCAACAAGCCCAAACCAAACGGCTGAGGCAGCGTCCTCGCCAGGGTGAGGCGGAGCCCATCTGCCCACAGGAAGCGGTTTCCCCGTGAGTCGGTGCGAGGCCCTGGGGAAGTGTCACATTCACAACCTTTCTCTGGCCCCTTCGATGGTGACAAGCTGCAGAGCTTGTGAAGGTGGCACTCCCCGCAGCGGATGCGGGAGGAACTCCCCACATGGCTACGCTGACGCAGTGGGCGGAGGGGGGTGTCCAAAAATAGCCGGCACGTGGGAGGCAGGGCCCCGCTCAGCCCAGACCTTTCCTTTGTGGACAAAAGCCCCCACGTGTGGAAGCCGATGCCAGGCCCAGGAGCCCACGGACGCAGGACCTCCTCAGCCCCTCGCACCTTCGGCTGGTCCGAGTGGGACCTCCACTCCCCCAGGAGCTGCTCAGGGCCTGGCTACCCTCAGACCCCTCACGTGTGCCGGTCCCTGTTGTCAACAGCCAGCACAGGCTGCACCCGCAGAGCGACTTCCAGGTGGACATTCGGCACGGCACGTGTGAGCTGGGAGTGGCTCATGGCGTTCTCTAGAGAAGTCAGTGATGTGTGGAGCCGAGCCCCATGGAGGCACATCCAGGGCTTCCCACCTCGCCACTGCGCAGGAGGACTCAAAGTCCCTCTGACCGCCACCGCCCCATAGGCTGTGGTCACTGCAATCACCACTGCTTCAGCAGACTGAGGTTGCTGAGACACACCGTGGAGTCATGGGGTGCTCACATCTCCCCCGGGGCATCCACATTTGTAGATGAGGAAACTGAGGCACAGAAGAGTTAAGGAATTTGCCCAAGGTTGTGCAGCCAGAAAGGGGCAGGTGGGCTGGGCAGTGGGCTCTGGCTGCCCATCTGGCTCCTTGCCCACTCTGTTGGGACCAGCGCCACACATCCTGGCCTGTCCTGCCCACTCACCTCTCCTCTACTTGAGGATGGTGGCCAACAGTGACTGAAGCTTCCCCAGAGCCTCGCCCAGGACATGGGTTGAGTTGGGGCTCACTGAATGTCTCCATGAATGGGTGGGTGGATGGATGGATGGGTGGATGGAT